>CAUYPK010020725.1:0-44674 GCA_963574355.1 Loris lydekkerianus | reverse complement strand
ACTTTACCTCTTTCATGTTTACATGGATGGAGCTGGAACATATTCTTCTTAGTAAAGTATCTCAAGAATGGAAGAAAAAGTACCCAACGTACTCAG
Source organism: Loris lydekkerianus (assembly GCA_963574355.1). Classification (NCBI taxonomy): domain Eukaryota; kingdom Metazoa; phylum Chordata; class Mammalia; order Primates; family Lorisidae; genus Loris; species Loris lydekkerianus. The sequence continues at coordinate 44,578 of CAUYPK010020725.1, read as the reverse complement.
CCCTACTATGAAACTAATTTAGGGCTTTCACATGAAAGCTATAACCCAGATACAACCTAAGAATAGGGGGAAGGGGGAAAGGGAGGGGAGGGAGGGGGGAGGTGGGTGGAGGGAGGAGGATTGGTGGGATTACACCTGTGGTGCATCTTACACGGTTATATGTGAAACTTAGTAAATGTGGAATGTAAATGTCTTGGCACAGTAACTAAGAAAATGCCAGGAAGGCTATGTTAACCAGTGTGATGAAAATGTGTCAAACGGTCTATGAAGCTAGCGTATGATGCCCCATGATCATATCAATGTACACAGTTATGATTTAATAAAAAATAAAAATAAAAAAATTAATTAATAAACCATAACTATGTGCATAAAAGCTTTTTTTTTTTTTTTTGAGACCGAGTCTCACTCTGTTGCCCAGCCTAAGGTGTCATGGTGTACTGAATAGTACTAAATATTATTCCATGATATAGACATACCACAGTTTGTTAGCAACTGAGATGACAGCAACCTCAAACTCTTGGGCTCACCCGATCCTTTTGCTTCAGCCTCCCAAGTAGCTGGGACTACAGGTACCTGCCACAATGCCTGGCTAGTTTTTTAATTTTTAGTAGAGATGGGGTCTCACTCTTGCTCAGGCTGGTCTCAAACTCCTGAGCTCAAGCAATCTACCCGCCTAGGCCTTCCACAGTGCTAGGATTATATAATAGCATGAGCCACCGTGCCCAGCCACAATAAAAGCTTTTTTCTTTTTTAAGTCCCGTGATTCCTTCTAGAAAACCACCAAGGGTGAGGGTGGTCTTCTGACCTAGTCTTAAGGTTCAGTATGCTGGCACATCACTTGTATACTGATATACAAGTAGATGGAGAAACTAAGTAGGACACTAAGTCTTATGTAGAAAAGATAGAACATGACACAGGGCCACATGGCCACTGCTATAACTGCCATCAAGGAGGGCCTGGGCACATTTACTTACCCAGCCATAACAAGGGGCCGGTGAGGATGCATTCAGCAACCCACTCATCAGAGAAAGGGGAGTCTTTGTTAAAAAGAACAACTTTGACAGGCCAAAGGACCAGAGAGCCTTCAAGGAGGCACAGCTGTTCCAAAGCCTCTGAGGAAGATGTTTCCCTACAGAGGATGGTGGGAGGGATGGCCACAGAGCAAGACTTGACAGGGGACAAATGGGATAAGTCTGAGATGGTCCCTGACTACCCTTCCAGACTTGTACTTGATGCCAACTTAGAAATCTGAGAAATGTATGCTTGTTCTTTAGACTGGTGTTTTTAAAGAATGCTCTTTAAAGAAGAAGTACAACAGTATATTAAGATGGATTTCACATACTACACGGGGATCTACAATATGTCTGAGAAACCCTGATTTAAGCAATGTCATATAGTGGGTTTTTTTGTTTGTTTTCAATTGTAGGATTTCTCAGAGCCTCTACAATGCTAATCTGCACTAAGAATGATCAAGATTGGAATATTACACACAGCACTCGCAACTTCATTTGGCTAATGAATTCCCTTCAAGCAGGATTTGAGACCTGCTCCTCTCTCTACTGATAGAGAGGTTGAGAAAATTGCTGATCTAGTGGGAGCAGAAACTCAAGACTCTACAAAACATAAATTCCTTCCCTTGTGAATGCTTTTTGCCTTTTCACTGCTTTGTTTACCTTAATTGTTTAGTAAAGATACCCAAGAAGCAGGAAGATGAATGAACACAGGCTTTGAAGAAGAAAGATAAACCTCAATGTGACCTTCATTTCCCAGATGTGGTGATCACACTTCTCAGGGTTAGTAAGAGGATAAAAATGAGATAAGACATGGGAATAGCTTAGCAAGAGGTTGGCCATAAGGGAGGCATCAATACATATGTAATTCCCTTCCCCTCTCATCTTAATGCCTTCAAGCTCTCATACATCTGTTTGAGTGGAAATGTATTTTCTCACCTCCTCCAATGTGTACTAGAAGACCTATGCTCCAGTAAGCTACATGCAATGGTGGTGATAACTAGTCAACTCAGAGACCCTGAAAGGACAGGGATGACCGTAAGAGAAAACTTGAGAAGGGCTAATTCTGAATGGGCAGGGAGGGGAACATCCCAGCAGCACAGGTCCCCTGGTCAATGGCACATATGAACGTCACTCCACTGTTATAGTAAGTAGCTTTCCCTGTCCTCATTGACTTCTCTTGGACAACTTCACCTCCCCGTCTATGATAACCTGCTGGGAAGTGTGGTAAGAGCTACTCCAACTTAAATGCATCTTAAATACCAGGCAGTTTACAATAACAACCTCATTAACCCTCCCCAAAACTCAGAGTTAACAAATAAAATGAACTCAGAGAAGTAGAACACCTCTGAAGGTCACAACTATTAAGTGACAGAGTCAGCACTGGAACCTATATGTGTCTGGCACAAAGCCACGTTAACCATTGCCTGCAACTCACTATGAACTCCATCCGCCTTCATAACAGGCCCCTCCTACTTTCCAGTCCTGCAGCCAACTCCTGGGGGGTGGTCTTGAGAAGACAGATCACCCACATCAACAACCTGGTGTTTGACAGTAATTGAGTATTTTTATCGTTCCATCCTTACACAGTAGATTGCAGGGTTCCTCTAAGACTCGAGTATATCCTCTGGGGACTGGTAATGTCTTGGGTTGGAATTTGTACTTTGATGTGTTGGGCAAGAAGATTAATAGAGAAAAATGCTCTGTTTTAGGTTGGTATACCATTGGCCGAGTGGTTTCCGTTTTCCTACCACCCATTAGATCTGGACCATGGGAAATATCTCCTGCTTCCCTGGGGTTTCCCAGATCCTTACCAGAAAAGGCATGCCCACCTTTCACTAGCAGCACAGCAGTTGGCGAAAGAGGTTAAAAGAATGTGTCAGACCACAAGCAATTCAACGAAAAGAGGTGTTACAAACAAGCCTTGTGTGTTTATTGCCCAGACATGAAGAGAAAATAGTCCTTATTGGAAACACGTATTTGATAGCATCTGGATCCATTTAGTAAGCATATTTATTTCATAACAACATGAGCTCATGATGCCAGGATGATTAATGAGCTTTTGTATTTTACCAATCTTTTTGCATAAATCTGCAAGGCTGTTGGGGAGATTAATTATCTGAGATGAGGCAAATATGCATTTGGTTACTTGTTTGAGAAGGGATCTCTTACATGGAAGACATTTTACCATAGACAAGGAAGAAGAATGGAAACTCCTTCAGGCGTATTCAAAAATCAATAGCACCTGAATTCTCTGAAAATAATTTCAAGGTTCTTAGGTAATGTTCTCGTGTTTTCCCAAAGGGAAATACTGACCGAATCTTCAGATTGAGGAAAGAAAAATAATTTGGAATAAATGTTAAATGTGATATAATGCTAAAACATTTACCACCAAACATATTTTTAAACATGCAGGATAATACCATGTATTCTGACTACACTGGAAATGGAATATACTGGAATAGAAATGCTATCAGTTCTGTGGCAAACTTCACAGTAAGTGACATCTAGATAACTCCATCCTGGAGAGTTTACGGTCTGGAGTGGCAGTGCTCATGGTACTCTCCAGCTCTGAAAGGTACTCTCACAGGCTCCCTCTTTCCCCGTCCCTTCTCACATGGGTAACACAAAAAGTCTGGACCAAAGGCTGAGTCAGTCACACCCAGAAGGGACAGAGTTTGTTCCACAAAGAGGGGAAGGGTCCTGGCCTTTGCATGATTCAGCCCATTAGTTTGCCTCCCAGAGAAAGTTCACCTCCTGGTCATTTCTGGGATGAGATGGCCACCCCAGGAGGCAGCCGGCCCGTAGAAAGCTCCAGCTCCAGCCAGTTCTGTGTTGTAGCTCTTAGTATTCTTACTTGGAGACATATCCTTCTTGACTCTCACTCTCTGATCCTGAAGGGCACAGCAACCCAAATGGAGCAGCTCAACATTCCTAGTATGAGGAACTTCTTGCAGGGATCTGGAGGCACAAGACTCAACCAGTGTCAAAGGACCTACATTCCCCTGGGGTTGTTATCCAGGAAAACATTGACAGAGTTACCACAACAGGCTGTGAAATATCTACAGCACCAGTCAAATATCCTCCCTGAGGACCCAAGACACCAGCCTATGACCCACTTTTGAGGAGGTGTCCCCTAGATGGATAGCACTAAATACAAGACTTCTGTGAAGAAGTATCATCAGTAGAATGAGAAAATATGAAATGAAGGTTCTGGAAGAAGTAACACATTCAAGACTCAAAATACTAACTTCTATCAGGCCCACAGCCTTGAATCTTCCTCCAAAAACAAAACAAGCAGAAATCTCATCTTAAATGTCTTGCTTTCTCCATAAAACTGGCTTGTCTGAGCTCTGCACATAGCACATTACTCTTTGCAATTGGAGAGGCCATTTATCAGTTGCCTCACTATTACCTTTAGCCAAAACAGACACACTGCCAGAGATTGGTAAAAACTGAGCCCATGCCTACGGCCTTCTTCCTGTCCACACAGCTCTTTGGGTCTATGTGGCCCTGCCTGAAGGTTCAGCCGCTGTCCTCACCAAAGCAAGAAAATGCACGGTGCCCCAGGCCAGTGACACCTGAGCATCTAGGCAGAGTCTTGAGCCAATTGCTGGAATCATTTGGGGGAGCTTTTGATAAACACACATTTTCCAGTGTTTCTCCCAAAATCTCCTCCAAGGTGAGAGAGCTTAGGAATCAGAATGGCAAGTTACGTAAGATACACAACTCACAAACGCAGACCTCACACCAGGGGCTGGCAGGCCCAAATCTGCATGCGGCCATCTCTACAGGCAAGCTGCCATTCTTGGGACTAAACTCACAGGAAGTGTGGGGATGGCTGCAAGGCCCACCTGGGCCCTTGGCACGATGCAGAGTGGTAGCAGGAGGAGGCAGGGCTGAGTGAGGAGTCACAGGTACGGCCCCCCTGGAGATGCCATGGTGTTGGGGAAGGTGGTGCCATTCAGCTTTCCATCTGATGACCTCACTCAGCTGCGGGGAGATCACTAGGTTCCATTGCCCCCCTAGCCAAGCAGATTGACACCTGCCCAAAGAAGGGATGCACCCGCCAGGCTAAGCATGGCCGGGAGGACATTTGGAGACAGCAGACCAAAACTTGCATTGCCTTTTGCCTCCCCTTAGTCCCCTGAGCACACCCCTTCCCACCAAACCATCCCACTTGGATCGTGATGTGCGTAAGTTCTTTTGTAAGTGGTGTGGCCCCATCTGGAGCACCAAGCCAGAGAAGGCGCCTGCTCCAAGCACCAGCCAGAGCTTCCCTGTGGGATGGGACGGCTGGGTGTGCCCACTCCAATGCCTGCTGCTGGCCCTTGGTCCTGGTGACCTCCTGGACTCCCCTCTTGGGCTCATTGGATGTTGGCTTCTCTATCTGGGTCTCAGTTTTGCTCTGCCTACTCCCTACCCCACCATTTCTGATATTCTCTCCAACCTGGGGTGAGATCTCTGTCTCTCTTTAGGCCCATGGAATCCCACTGAACAAGGATGGAAAACCCTGCCAGGGAAAGGAAAATAACAAGGACACCTGGCAACTCATGTCTTACAGGCAGGAGGAAAGAATTTGGGGGTCTGAACATACTACTTTAAAACTCAGTCTCTGGAAATACGTCCCCAAATAAATAAACTCTAACCTTGCTCCCACAGACAGGCCCTCCAATTCTTACCAAGAAAACAGAACAGCCTAAAGTTGCTATGGTGAACCAGTGTGGGGCTCAGGAAGTGGAGATAAGACCCTACAATCCTCACATAAATGGGAGCAAGAACAGCCCCATCTTCCCAATGTCATATACTGCGAAGACGGCGGGGCATTTCCTCTCCTCCTCACAAGCTCCACTGGCCAGAAGAGAGGATATTTACCGACCAGGCAGGATACAAGTTCATCTAAGTTGAAGCACACACTCAATTTTAGAAACTCAGCATTGTTCTTATGAATCTGACACAGGGTTAATAACTAGAATCTATAGAGAACTCAGATTAATCAACAAAAAAGAGAAAATAATCTCACCTTTCACTGGGCAAGAAACATGAACAGAACCTTCTCTGAAGAAGACAGATGAATGGCTAACAAACGTATAAAAAGTACACATCATCCCTAATCACCAGAGAAATGCAAATCAAAACCACCCTGAGATATCACCTAACACCATTTGTGTTAGGAGAATAGCCCACATCACAAAGTCCCAAAGCTGCAGATGCTGGTGCAGATATGGAGAGAGAACACTTTTACACTGTTGGTGAGACTGCAAACTAATATAGTCTCTTTGGAAAGAAGTATGGAGAATCCTCAAAGAACTCAAAATAGACCTTCCATTTGATCTCATAATCCCATTACTAGGTATCTACCTGGAAGAAAAAGAATTGTTTTATCATAAGGACATTTGCACCAGATTGTTTACCACAGATCAATTTATCATCACCAAGATATGGAATCAACCCAATGCCCATCTACCCATGAATAGATTAATAAACTGTGATATGTGTACACCATGGAATACTATTTAGCCATTAACAGGTAGAGACTTTACATCTTTTGTATTCACCTAGACAGAATTGGAGAACATTCTCTTTAGTATTACAAGAATGGAAAAACAAGTATCCAATGTATTTAATACTAACTTGAACCCAGTAGACAAATGAATACATGCCCACACAAGAGAAAAACTCAATTTAATTCAAGTTGGAGGGAGGAGGGAGGGGGCCCGGTGTGCTTTCATCCAATGGGCACGATGTAAGGGTTTAGGGTACACCATCCAGGGGAGGGGTGCAGCACCCAACAAATGCAAACATTGCAATCTAATCATTACAAAGGAGTTATAATTAAAGCATATTAGGAAAATATAATGGACAGTTTAAAAGTATACCTTATAATACAGGGTGCTGAAGGAGCTGCTCTTAGAGATGTTCTATAACACTTATCGATGACTTACTAATTGACATTGTTATCAAACTATTTACATATATTTACCTACTTAATCATCTACTCTATAAAGTAGAAACTATTTTATCATCCCCATTTTACAGATAGGGAAACTGAGGTCTAGAGACATTAAGCAACTCGCTCAAGGTCATGCAGTCATAGAGGTAGTTAAATCCTGACAGGCTGAAACTAGAGCCAGTGTTTGCAAAGACTACACTTAGCCGCTGCATTTGCAAAATCAACTGAAACATTCATTGATAGGACACACTTTAAATAAGTTATTGTCAATACACTCAAAATAGTATTGTGTCTGCCTAAAACAAGAGTTATTAAAGAACGAAGCATTAGAGAACTGCTTATGATGGAATGTGAAATGGATAAAAGGCAGAATAAGAGATGTATAGAAATTCAAAGTAAAATAAGGAAAAAATGTCAAAGGGACAAAGTAGAAGAAAACACATACCTATGGCAGCATGCATGCTGGCCGGCCCACCAGGGTGAGCAGGGGCCCCACCCCATTCCAATTAAACCAACGTCTGGGACTGGCAGCCAGGCTCCAGTAGCTTTTAAAGCTCTGTAAGAAATTGATTCCAAGGTACTACCGTGTTTTGGAACCTCTGGTCAAGAATTCAGAGCCAACTAAAGGAGCCTAAGAGAACAAGATTTGTTTTTTTCTCTCTTCCCAATAAGTGAGGGTAAATATAAGGTATACAGAAATCTAAAATAAAAGTTACAATTACAAAAAAGCAAATAACTCATTAAAAAGAGAGACATAAATAGCCAGAAAACATGAAAAAATGAACAAAAAGAATTTAAAAGATGTCATTTTTTACCCATTAGAACAGCAAAGATGGAAAAGAATGATTATCCCCAATACACAAAGCTGTATGTTCAAAGACATTCAGTAGAGCATTGTTTTAAGTGGCAGGATCCCACAAACAACCCAGAAGTAATGAGGGGACTGGTAAAGTACGTTAGGACGTGTCCCTTCAATGGGACACTTGGAGCCAGTAAAAAACATGGCCTAGGTCTCTCTTTGTTGGCCTAAAAGCTATTTATTATACATTGTTTAATGCAGAAAGATATATTAAACAACATTAAATACAGTAGGATCCGAACTTTTGTTAAAAAAAATATGTGTAGAATCAAATATTAATGATAGTTATTTCTGAGAGATGGAATTAGAGCTGATTTTTTTTTTTTTTTCTCTCTTGACTTTGGTCCCTGTTTCTGTTTAAAAACAAATCAACAACAACCAAACCACTCAACTTTTTAATGCAAGATAAAAACTTTTTAGGTAATTGGGAAAAATTCTCTTAGGGCAGAGAAGCTTCCCTTGTCCTGAAGCAAAGGCCCAGACTATTTGAAATAAAGCAGGCTCTGTCCAGACGTTACCTTCTACTTTAGCAAATTCTTATGTCCTAAAAGGTATTTATCCAGTTAAACAGTTATGCTTTCAAACAATGGTAAAATCTCAGAGTAAAAAAAGGATTCCCTCAGCTGTAATTTCAGAAGCTGGGGTCAGTTCCTCAGGAAGATGTTTATCGAAGGCACTTTGATGCTCTATTTGAACTTGCCAGCATAATCCATTTATTTTATTACCTGACTTGTTACTTTTAAATTTGGAACTTAAATTGAGTCCTTGTATACTGTTCTCATGCCACGCACTACACAAAGAGTTTGAACCAGACAAAGCAATCACAAAAAGAACACATTATACCCGCTAGGCTTTTACTGGCAGTTTTTTACTCAGATGCTATAGCATCTTCAGGGATAATTTGGGGGATTGGTAAATGTTAGGTGTTAAAAAGCTGAACTCTGCCTAGAAGATGTGCTGAGGGGTTTAGTGAGACAAGTGATGAGAAACATCTATGAATACAGCCTTTGGTATTCTATGAATACAGAAATATCAACCAAGCCAATCCCTAATAACCTGCAGTAATCAAACTATCTCATGTCCCCTGTTGTTCCTATGGAGCTCTGAAAGCCCTGAAAGTTAGGAAAATCTAACTAGAGAAAGAAAATACTATTTGCCAGAATTCCCTTCAAGGAGGGCTCTGTAAATGGTTGGAAGGCCGATGGGGGTGGGAGGTCTTGTGGTAGCCATGACAACCATCAGGGTCCAGGTAAGTAACAGTAGAAGGTTGCCAAAATGCTATCTAAGGTGGTTAGAAACTGATTTTTGGTTTGGGGAGGGGGGTGTTAAACTGCTTTCTTTTAAGACAATTTTATTGTACATATTTATGGGGTACAAAATTGTACATTGTGAAATAATTAAATCAGGCTAATTAACATATCCATCACCTGACATACCCATCATCTCTTTGTGGTGAGAACACGTAAAGTCTACTCTTTTAGCAATTTTGAAATCCACAACACGTTATTATGAACCATAGTCGCCATGGTGTGCAATAGGTTGTTAGAACTGACTCTTTCTATCTAACAGAAACGTTGTACCCTCTGACTGACATCTCCCCTCTCCCCCCTGTCCCCACCATTCTTCTCTTGGCTTCTACGAATTCAACTTTTTTAGATTCCACATATAAGTGAGATCGTGCAGTTTATGTCACTCTGTGCCTGGTTTATTCCAGTTAGCACAGTGTCCTCTAGATTCATCCCTGCTGTCACACAGCATGTCATTTTTATTTTCTCAATGCAGCATGCAAGTTTCAGGCCAGAGGTGAAATGTCCGCAGTGGTCCTCTCTCCTCCCCTTTCACCCAGCACAACTTCTCTAAATAGTGTGGAATAAACAGTTGAGGAAGCATCCATTATCCTTAGCTGGCCCTTACCAAGAAACCAAGAATTTGAAAATAAAACTACAAAATTACCTATCATTTTAAAACTTCAAAAATGTAGTAAAACATTGAGAACAGTTCCATAAACAGTCACCCAACCCCATCCCTCCTCATTTAATGATCATTCTCCTCTGTGTTTATTGTTCTTGCTATCCAGCTCTGCAGCATGGAGTGGGACTCAGATCAAAGACTCACAAAAGGCCAGGGCAGAGCCTGAGGGCACCAGGCAGGTGCAGAGGGAGGGAGGGTGGGGATGACAGCCAAGCGAGTGTCAAGGAGCAGAGGGGCTAAGGAGCAGAGGGGCTAGGAAGCCAGGGGCGATGGTGCTGATAGATGAGGCCTGTCTACCTGGACCTGCTTCTGAAGGTGGCTGGAAAGTTTTTCTCTCTATTTTTCTTATGGAAAAAAAAAAAAAAAAAAAAGGACTGAGGCTGCTTCCTGACATGTCTGAGGTCACACACCTAGCAAACAAGCCTGGGTTTTCTGACTTCCTGACATAAAATACAATTGAGTTGCAGTTATTCTACTCAATCATAAGTTATTTGAGAGACAATGCCCCAGGGGTGAGAGCTGGAACATCTGGGAAGGAACACAACAATCCGGGGCATTTGTAAATTCCACATAATAGGCCTGATCACAGTAAAGGAGACTGGAGGCTTATAAAGATATCCAGCACCTGTGTTGGATACCCTGCTACGTGGCCTTCATACCTTATTTTATTTGGTCTGGAAAGTTAGCAGTGCTGTCCCCACTTCATGGATGAAGCATCTGAGGCTCACAGAGCTCAAGAGATAAGTCCAAGTTCAGACTGTTAGCAAGGGCCTGAGTTGGAATCAAATAAACATTTGTCTGAATTCAACATCCATGCTCTTCTCAAGAGTCAGACAGAAATCACAGCAATCTGGGAAGGAGGCAGTGTTACTCTTGATGCCAGGAGATGAGGGTTCTGGCTGGGCTTCATCTCTTCCTCACTGGACCACATTATCCAATCACTCTAGGGCAGAGCTGATGGGACGATCAACCTTCACCGTGATGGAACAGGAAGATGCAGGGCAGCAGCAGTCAAAATGACAATCCTAATTATAATACACCTGAGAAGTCCATGGGGATACGATTCTGAGCCCTTGGGGGTTGTTAAACTGCTTTAATAACCTGCTGGTCAAGTACAGCAGTCTGCAGGAAGCATTCTAACATCAAGGCAGGCAAAGAAGATAGAGAAAGAAGCCAAGCTGGGTCACAGATCCTGAGGGGCCCCTGAGCCAAGAGCCTCTGACCAGGCAGGGAGGGGAGAGCTAAGGCCTAAAGCTGAGAGTATACCAGGGACTAAATGACAAAGGCTCGACTTTTCCAGCCATAGAGATTTCCATAAGTACTAAGTCTGATAGTTGATATCTCTAACATTTTACTTCGACGCTTCTTGGGTTTTTTTTTTATTATGAAGTACATCTGCATTCTTTCAAATGGACTGTTCTTTGGTTTGTGATTATCTTTCAATTTTTTAATTTTTTTAATTTTTAATTTTTTATATTTATATTTTTCATTTTTCCTTCAATGTTCATACATATAACTAATAAATATTACATAACAATATATACTATATAGATTACATATGTATATTCATACATACATACATACATGTACACCCTCTGAAAAAGCTTGCATCGATTTACACAATTACACATATTGATTTAAATAATTACTATTTATAGATATAGGGCGATAGCTTGCATACTATTCTGCAGGGCTCAGAATACAGCAAAAGAGGAGAAAGACTAGGAAGTACAATTTACGGAGGCGCTTGCTCTCAGGGTCTGACCCTGAACTTGTACCATTCTGATTATGAGTGCTCCTTACATATCAATTTTTTTAGAGCAATTTTTGTAAAAGCATGGATAAGTCAAAGATTTGTGTTATTTTCAAATATGAGTTCTGCTGTGAACCTATGCAGCACTGACAGCTCAAAATATCAACAAAATGTTTGGGAAGGATGCGGTTAATGAACATACTGTATACTTATGATTTGAGGAGTTCCGTTCTGGTGATTTTATTCTTGAAAATGAGCCACATGGGCAACCTGAGACAAAGATGGATAATGATGAGCTGAAAGCTGTAGTGGAAGTGAATCCATCTCAACCTACATGTGAATTAGCAGCAAGGCTTGACGTTACTATGCCAACAATATTGGACCATCTGAAACAAATCAGCAAGGTAAAGACGCTGGATAGATGGGTTCCGCATGAATTAGAGGAGTGTCAGAAGAGAAGTCGTCTCAAGGCTTGCCTTTCTTTGCTGTCACGACATATATGTGATTAAAAAAACGGATTCTGTTTGACAATTGCAAGCACTGATTCACAATGGTTGAACAAAGATGAAGTGCCAAAATACAGTGAATATTCATCAAAACTGAATATTCATTAAAAAACCCTAATGGTGTCTGTTTGGCGGTCCAGAGCTGACATTATCCACTTCAGCTGGTCAATTACAGCAGATGTCTACTGCAACCAGTTGGATGAGACCATGAGGACTGGTCAACAGAGACAGGCCAGTCCTTTTGCAAGATAACGCTCAACCACATTTCCCACCAACAACGCTGCTCAAAATACAGAAGCTGGACTTGGAAGAGCTCTGTCATCCACCGTATTCACCAGACCTTGCACCAATTACTACCACGTCTTCCAGGCTGTGGACCACTTCTCACAAGGAAAAGTACTCAATTCTCAACAAGCCATGGAAAGTGCCTTTCGAGGCTTCTTTACTACTGGCACAAACACACTACCATTAAGATGCCAAAATTGTGTTGACAGCTTAGGTGCTTAGCTTGATTAATTGTACTGGTTTTTGTTTCAAATATAATCAACTAATCTTTCAATTTGAAATTGGACATTTCATATTGAATGACTTATAAAAAGTCAGCATTGGCCCAGGGGTTAAAAAAGAAATTTAGCCATAAAACTCCATATTTGAGAGAGGTGAGGTCACTCATACTAAAGGAAAGAGTATCTCTGTGGGCCTAGAAGTGAAGAAATAAAACCTTGTCGAGTGAGAAAATAAAGCGAAGTCAGTAGATTTTACAGTATGCAGCAAACTTACTGATACGCTGTTTAGTGGGTACAGTGGGATGGCTAGGTAATAGTGGAAAAGAGTCTTAAAAAAGAAGAAGAAAGTCAGAAGACTCACACTTCCTGATTTGAAACTTACTACAGAAGCTGAAGACAGTGTGCTATTATCATAAGACCAGACATATAGATCAATGGAATAGAATTGAGACTCCAGAAATAGGGAAAAATAGTAGGTGCTGGGACAACAGAATAGACCCAAGCAAACAATCAAGCTGGACTCCTACCTCACAACGTTTACACAAAAGTTACATCAAAAGGATCAAAGACCTAAATTTAAGTGTTAAAACGATAAAACTCTTAAGAGAAAACCAGGGATCTTGGCATTCTTGGCAGCCAAGGCGGATGGATTGCCTGAGCTCATAGGTTGGAAACCAGCCTGAACCAGAGTGAGACCTCGTCTCTAAAAATAGCTGGGTGTTGTGGTGGGCACCTGCAGTCCCTGCGGCATGGGAGGCTGAGGCAAGAGAATCGCTTAAGCCCAAGAGTTTGAAGTTGCTGTGAGCTGTGACACTACAGCACTCTACCAAGGCAACAAAGTGAGACTCTGTCTCAATAAAAAATTTAAAAAGGAGAAGAAAATACAAGAGTAAATCTTTATGTCCTTAGACTTGGCAATGAATACTTCAATATGACACCAAAAGAATGTGCAACAAATAAAATGAAAACATAGATGAACTTCATCAAAATTTAAAGTTTTGTGCAACAAAGAACATGAACAGAGAAATGACAGAAGGAAAGGAGAAGGTGTTTATAAATCATCTGTCTGATGAGGATTTATACCCAGAACATATAAAGAACTCTTCCAACTCACCAAAAAAAGACAAATAACCCAATTAAAAATGGGCAAAGAAGCCAGGTGTGGTGATGCACGCCTGTAATCCCAACTACTAGATTAAGCCCAGGAGTTCGAATAGCAAAATAGCAAGTCCCCGTCTCTTAAAAAGAAAAAAAAAAAGGCAAAAGATTAGGACAAATAAAATATACAACTGGCTAACAAGCACATGAAAGGAAGCTCAATCTCATTAGTCATTCGAGCAACGCAAATGAAAACCACCATGATACACACTCCACACCCACGAGGACGGTTACAGCCTTAAAAATAGAAGAGGAGGACAGCACCTGTGGCTCAAAGAAGTAGGGTGCTGGCCCCATATGCTGGAGGTGGCGGGTTCAAACCCAGCCCCAGCCAAAAACTGCAAAAAAAGAAAAAGAAACGGAAAGGGAAAACAAGAAGGATGTGGAGGACACTGATTACTTCCATGTTAGGTGAAATTCACCTCAGTAAGAATGATAGAAAATACACAAATGGGAAAAAAAAAAACAAAACCATGAAAAGATATATAATAATGGAAATAGGCATGGAGAAAGAAGTAGCAAAGAGGAAGAAAAGACCACAGCGGCCCATTCTAGCTACATTTCACGTTACCTCATTTAATCCTCTCAAAATACTTCCTGATGTCAATATTACTAATCTCATTCTGCAGGTGAGGAAATGGAGGTCCAGAGCCATTAAGAATCTGGTCACACCACTCCTACGGTGCATTTTACAAGGGTACATGTGAAATTTACTAAGTGTAGAGAATAAACGTCTGAACACAGTAACAAAAAAAATGCGGTGAATGCTATGTTAACCAGTTTGATGAAAATATTTCAAAAGGTATGTAAAGCCAGCACATTGTACCCCATGATTGCATTAATGTGCACAGCTATGATTTAATTAAAGAAAATAAAATAAACAAGAATCTGGTCACAGCTAATAAATGGCAGGGTTGGAATGAAGCTTCTCAATAAACTACCAAAATTAACCGCAACCAAGATTATGAGTTAGGTGAACGGGATGCTTTTGGATGGATAGAAAACTGAATTGAATTTGAATTTCTGGCACTTTTACACCGTGATAACACATAAAGACCTGTGATAAGAGCTCAGGTCGATGAAGCCAAGGACATAACGCCCCGGGCTGTATGGAGGCTAATGCAGGACAGGTGCTGCACAGATGCTGCTTGGCCAACTCCCTCAGCCCTGCTCTGTAGAATCGCTTCTCTAATCCAAAAACGAAAGACTTGGCAGAAATGTGCCTCTTGCCCTACAGGCAAAAACCAGTAGACATAACTGGCCTGAGAGCAGCTTCAGGGGTGACTTGGTCTTAGTGAGTCCCAACACACATCCGCTAACCAGATGTACTCATATCTGAATCATCCCAGGAGATTGTGAAATGCAGATTCCTCAGCCCACTCCTGACCTCTGGGATGAGGGCCCAGGAATGAGAGTTTTATGTTAGTGGGAACACAGAATAGCACAGCCACTCTGGTACAGTTTGGCTGTTAAAAAGTCAAACACAGAGTTACCATATGACCTAGCAATTCCACTTCTAGCTATATACCTAAGAGAAATAAAAGCACAGATCCTCATGAAACTTGCCCATGAATGTTCTTAGCAGAATTATTCCCCATCTGCTGAGCCCATGAACTGGACTGGATGTCCATCAGCTGATGAAGGGATAGACAAAAGTGTGGTATATCCATACAACAGTGTCATATCCGTACAACAGAGCAATAAAAGAAAACGAACTGCTGATCCAGACTACAACATCAATGAATCTCAGGATATTATATTAAGTAAAAGAAATCATATGCAAGAGACCACATAGAGCATGATTCCCTTTATGTGAAATGTCCAGAAGAGTTAAATCTGTAGAAACAGAAAGACAACAGGTTACTTGCTGTCTATAGCAGGGAGTGGGAATGGGGATTAACAGTCCATGAAGTGTATTGCTGGCATGATGAAGATGTTCTAAAACTGATTCATGATGATAGTTACACAATTTGGTAAATTTGCTAAAATTTATTCAGTTGTGCACTTGAAAAAAGTGAATTTTATGATATGAATAATATGCTTCAATAGAAAAAAAAAAAAAAAAAGCTCCTGGGGTGATTCTGATGTACCCACAGATTTAGGAAGCAATGAATTCCAACATATTTATCTTACAACGAGGAAACTGAAACCCAGAGAGGAAAATGATTCACCCAGAGTCACAAAGTAAGTTTATACAGAGCCAGATGCCTCTGAAAAGGAAACGAGGTGCTGGGGGATGACCTGATGAAATGAAGCAAAGGGGACCGTCAACCTCAGTGAGTCAGTCCCCACTGAACCCTTTTCCCCTTAGACAGCAGGAAGCTGGCTTGTTTTGCTTCAATGATCCAGGAAAGGGGCTCCGGAAACAGCTGTAGGGTAGGGAAAAGACCTACAGGCTTGGAGTCAGGAGGCCTGAGAGTTTATGGTGTTCCTGGGACAGTCACTTCACATCCCAGAGTCATGTCTTGTTCATCAATCTCTAAACAGAGCTGACAACATCGCCCTTCCGGGATCACTAAAGGGTCAATAAGGAAGACTCTGAGAAATCCAGGTAAGAGATGATTTCCTGCCTGCCTAATCTGAAACCACAGCTGTCCAGCCCCATCTGTTTATCTTAAAGTCACAACTAGTACATCCTTTCCAGCCTGTTGGGCACTCACATTCCCTCACACAGGTGCCACTAACCCACTTTGATCCTGGCCCAGTCCCAGCTTAATTCAAGTTCCCAGGTGTCATAAAACTTTGGAAAAGTGGAAACAAGATTGTCTTTTTTTGTTGTTGTTGTTTTGTTTTGTTTTCAGCTAGGAGAGCCCCAGACTGAGAATATATATTTAAAAAATAACCATCTTCCGAGTGGCCACCGACGCATCAAATACTGGATTGGGCGTGGTGTTATTATAAGACCAAGGGAATGTAAAACATTCTGTAATGTATCTCGGTAGAAAATCTTTGCCAAGGGAAAGAAATCTGTCTTCTATCTAGGAGGAATGTTTGGTAATTGTTTGGGCCTTGGATAAACTCAGGCCATACGTTTGGGGCCAGGCATTTACATACAGACTAATCACAGTGCCCTGAAGGGAATACAGACAGCATGGGGCAAAAGAGTGAGTTACTGAGATGGTCACGGCAGCTTCGCCACTTACAGAGAGACGTGCAGCCCGTGTCAGAACGGGGAACATGGAGGCCAACACGCTCTCTTAAAAGGGAAAATGTAAACACTGATATCTCCTGAGTGGAACCCACCTAAATGGAGCCTGAGCTGTCAGCCTGTGCCATCAGATACGAGCGTGGACGTGGCAGAGGGCGAAGGTGAGAAGGGACCTGCCCAACTCTGCTCACTCAGACTGTGTTTCGCTTACTTCATTAGACCCGAGAGAAATCTGCCTTCTTGGAGGAAACCCGATTGTGTCATTCACAGTCCCTCCTGGTAACTGAGCTAGACAGAGACAAACAGGCTGTCTCTGTAAAAGGTTGCCTGGGAGTGACAAGAGGATAGAAGAAACAGAAGCTCACCACTCCTGACAGCAGAACAGGCATAGGCTGGGAGAAAGAAGCTGAACTGGAGAGCCTTTCATTCAGGAAGGTGTTAAAGACTTGTTGAAAATGTAATTTTAAGCAGGAGCAGAGGATAAATGAGAACAGAAGGAGTTAGAGGGGGAAAGGACTAATACAGGAAAAATGTGAAGAAAAGCAAAAGGTTGAAGAACAGACATCGAAAACATGAATGGCCAATGCATGGCACGTGTGCTGCAAGGGCCCCTGCCCCAGGATCCACGGTGGCCTCAGTACCCCCTGGACAACCCCCAGGCAGCCACTGGAAGGGCTGCGTTCCTGCACAACTCCAAGGCCTGGGGAGAAAGCCTCAATTTTCCACTTCCAGTTAAAATGCACATGAGTGGCAATCTGTCTATACGCCCTCTCCCTCTCAAAACCCTACAAAATTGTCCATTAGGGAATTCAAAAATATTTTAACTCACAAAGACAAAGAAAAAGGAAAGGAAATATCTGCAAATAAAATATTTCAGCAAACTTGGGGGGGAATGGATGAAAGAGTTGTAACAGAGTGTAAGATGCAGACTTTGTACCCACCGTGGAGGATGCTGTCCAGACCAAAGCCATCTGGCCTGGCTGAAACCCCAGCAGCACAGCCCTTGAAGGTATGGGAACCACAAGGGAGGAAGATCAGGTTCATGATGGGAAACCCAGCCACTGGGCCTGCGTTACACAGCCACACCACTGGGTATCCTCACCACCCCTCCAAGCAAGTGAGAGGTTTATTCTCTGGGGAAATTGAGGAGATAAACACTCAAGAAGCAGGCACCAGGCAGAACAGAGGGACACCCAGAACTCCAGCCATGCGGCCACCTCCCCAGACAGGAGACTAAAGCATTCTTCTCTGGAGAAAGTCAGCAGCCTCAGAGGACAGACACCTGCATACTAACATTTGTGTGTGGGGATCCAACACAAAGAGTAGCTCAAAATCTGTTCTCCCCAAGGAAGCTCCCCAGCCAACCACCCCAGGCAAAGCTGTGAGGACGGTGGGCATTGGCGGCACCTGCACTCAGAACTGTTAATACTCACTAAGGGTTGACACATTTGGAGAACGCCCCTGACATGAAAGGCAGAGATAAAACGAACACTTGGAGGTGTTGGGGGTAAGAGGGGAGGAGATAAAAAGATCTTCAAAAATCTGGCTGGGTGTGGTGGTTCACACCTTAATCCTAGCACTTTGGGAGCCCAAGGCGGGTGGATCACCTAAGCTCAGGAGTTTGAGACCAGCCCGACCAAGATCGAGACCCCATCTCTACTAAAAATAGAAAAACTAGCCAGGCATGATGGTGGGTGCCTCTAGTTGTAGCTACTTGGGAGGCTGAGGCAAGAGGATCACTGGAGGCCAAGAGTTTGAGGTTGCTGTGAGCTGTGATGATGCCACGGCACTCTACCGAGGGTCATAGAAGAAGCCTCTGTCTCAAAACAAAACAAACAAAAAAACTTCACAAAGCCTATTAAATCCTTAGAAATTAAATATGGTAAGTATGTTAAAGTAGTGCATGCCTGCAACAAGAGCCAGAATGCTATGTTAAAGAAATAATCAGAAACAGGCATGTGTGGAGAATACATGATCAGAAAAAGAGTTCAACAGAATCTAGAAGATTCCCCAGAAAAGAGAACCAAAAATCAAAACAATGGAAAACAGAAAAGACAAGAAAATATGAGATGCTATTCAACAAGGAGTTCCAGAAATAAAGAACAGAGAAAGTACAAAGAAGGAAATTATGAAAGAAATTGTAAAAGAAATGCCACACGCTTGAGTTTCTAGCTTGAAGGGATCTATCTAACCGTGTACACAGGATGGAATAGATGCATGCAAGTCCTTGCCAAAGGGATCTCATTGTGAAGTACGGGAATGCTGGAGATTCAAAGAAAACCCTAAAAGCATCCAGAGGCAAAATTCACATCACACACAAAACAAGGATGATCAGAACGGCATCGTTTGCTCACAAGCAGAAAGAAGGCTGGAAGGCAACGGTGAAATGCCTTCAGAATTCTAGGAGACCCATGATTTCCCACTGATTTCTAAAACTAGTTTAATTACAAGTCATATTAGGGGTGCAACAAAACACATCTTTTAGGTATGTACAAGCTGGAAATAAAATTCTTCCCTCACATCCTCGTTTCGGAAGCTCCTGGAGGATGCTCTTCCAGGACCAAAAAGGCAGAAGATCCAGGATGTGGCAGGCAGGGGCCATCACACAGAGGCGCTAGCTTTTCCCCTAGCCTCAAACATAGCAGGTCCAGATGGGAGCAGGAAGGTGGAAAACGAAGGGTATGAAGTCTTCAAGAAAAGGCAGAGTCTAAGTTTATGTCACATGTCTGAGCACTTGGAAAAATTGATAGCTGTCAGAAAGATATTGCAGCTGTTACTTTTATGCATCCACTTGACTGGGTCACAGGGTGCCTGGCTATTTGGTCAGTGTCGTTCTGGGTGTATATCTTTAAGGGTATTTCTGGATGAGACCCAATTTGAATTGGTTGACTGAATAAAGCACATGGCCCTCCTCAATGTGGGTGGGCATCACCCCACTGCTTGGAGGCCTGGATAAAATAAACGGCCGATTCTCCTTTGATAAGATACTCCCCACCCCCCACCCACTTCATTGCTGGATTGGGGATGTTGGTTTTATCCCACCTGTAGACTCAAACTGAAACATCTGTTCTTTCTGAGTCTTGAGACTGTGGGCTTTCAGACTGGAATGACACCCTCATTTCTCCTGGGTCTCCAGCTTGCCCACTGCAAATCTGGAGACTTCTCAGCCTCCATAATCATGTGAATTGATTCCTCATAATAAATCTCTCTCTATATGCACACTATTGGTCCTGTTTCTCAGGAAGCACTAACACAAATACATTAAATTATTGAGAAAAAAAATGTGACAACATATGAAAGAATGGTAGTGAACAATAGTTTCTCATAGTCATAATAATGTAAACAATGACTCTTTACAAATTCAGTTATGGCTGCACGCTCCCACCTATAATCCTAGCACCCAGAGAGGCCCAGGGAGGAAGATTCCTTGAGCTTAGGAGTTCAAGACCAGCCTGAGAATGAGCAAGAGCCAATCTCTACATAAAATAAAAAAAAATAGCCAGATGGTGTTGACAGCACCTGTAGTCCCAGCTAAAGCAAGAGGATTACCTGAACTCAGGAGTATGAGGTTGCTGTGAGCTAGGCTGACGCCATGGCACTCTAGCTGAAATGACAGAGTGTGGCTGTTGATAGATAGATAGACAGATATTCAGTTATAACTACATAGGAATGATAAGGGAGGGGAAGTGAGGCTGGGGGAGTGGTTGATGTAAGAGTGCTCAATCCATAGTTACCTTATAAGAAGTCAGGAAGGCATATCCAAACTGGATAATTCATATTGTCTAGAAATGCCGGAAGAACACCTCAAGAAGTTTAAGGTAGTTGCCTCTGGGGATTAGGGTGGAATTTGAAGGAACACTGTTTTTTATTATAAGCCTTTTAAGACTATTTGATTTTTAAATTATACACATGTGTTCATAAATAAAAGTTAACTCAAAAAAGGAAAAAGGAAACCAGATTTTCAAGAAAGATCAATTATAGTGTGATTACACATGTTAAAAATAAGTTGATCAGAGTTGGCAGTAGAGACAAACCTACTTGCCACCTTTAGTACGTGATGACAAAAAGTTACTTATTTGTAACCAGCAGCTTTCTAGGCAGTAAAATATTTTATGGGTTATAAGCAAGGTACAAATGTAACTAATCTGTATGCTATGGCCAAAATAGACAATTTCATGATGTAAGTATTTTTTTTTTAATTAAGTACTAGTGAATGGTGTATCTCTGTCTTTCTTTAATCAAAGCCTGAATAAATCTAATTATAATGCGTCTAGCCTCAAAGAACTTTTCCAAGTGTTGGATGTCACTGTCAACAAGACTAGTTTTTAAAAGCAACTCATTCATTGATATCTCCGGAAAAGATGATAATAGGACAAATGAGGGAGGGGAATCTAAATGACACACAATGACAGCTTGTAAACAGAACTCCCCATAGCTAATTTAAGGGTAAATATATTTAAAGGACATTAGGCAGCTCACAGAATCTCTAGGAGAGCCGGCTTGGAAGTTTCTCAGCCAAGAACAGAGGGCGTGGTGTGCCAGCACCAGGACTAAGAGTACAGACTTAAGCCCTGTCCCCCATGGTCACCAGTATTACCACCAAGACAGGGTAGGGGGAAGGGAGGCAGTTGGATCCCAAGCAGAGCTCCCAGGACCCCTCTCCATCTACTGCTGGGAAAAGAAAGGCCTGCTAAACGTTCTTCAGGGTCTGATGCATATGGATGCATGTGGACGTGAGATCCCCACCTCCCCACGCTCCCCTACCCCACACTCTGGCAACATCACCTCACTCTGGATTCTGCAGCACGAAAGGCTTATCCAGCTGGAAAATCAGCAAAATGAATCTTAGACACCCTCCCTTGTCAGGGGAATGCTAGAGACATCTCCTACGGTATAGGAAAGGAGTCAGCCCCAAACAAGGGTTTTAAGGCATCAGGTAAGGCTAGGAAGACAGTTTAGGGCTCTACACACTATGATACACGATCTAAAAACAGATCATTGTTTATCTGCTTCTCAGTCAAACAGGAATCTAGGCACTTATAATAATTAGATTACTGATTAGCCTACTTAAGCCTCCCTATACTCATTTAGCAGTTACCTCTGAAAATTGGACCTCAAAAGAGATCCCCGGGCCAGGTGCAGTGGTTCCTGGCTGTAATCCTAGCACTCTGGTAGGCTGAGGCAGAAGGACCCTTGGGCTCAAAAAACCAGACTAAACAAGAGCGGGACCCCATCTCTACAAAAAAATAGAAAAATTAGCTAGGCATGGTGGCAAGTATCTGGAGTCTCAGCTGTTCGAGAGGCTTGAGGGAGAAGGATCCTTGAGCCCAGAAGTTTGAGGCTGCTGTAAGCTAGGCTGACTCCACTGCACTCTAGCCAGGGTGACAGAGTGACACGCTGTCTCAAAAAAAGAACCCCCAAACGATGGCCAAGGCATCTATCTTAGCCTAGATTCCCTGAAGCACAGCAATGACTCTGTTCATTCAGGGAGGAAAATGGACAGTGAGGCAGAGAAGGAGAGAGAGGAAATGGGCTGGGTATATCCCCAAGCTGACCTCTGCTTGGTGTCCAGTGAGAACAACCTTGGGATCCTGAAGAGCCATATTTCTAAAGCAGCATGAACTTTGTTCAGAGAAGTCCATCCAGACAGCAAAGAAGAAGAGAAAAGAATTTCACTAACTGCCACTCCCCATCAGGGAGACATTTAACCCAAGGGTGCCACCTCTCTACCCTCCTGAGTTGCATATGGACAAGTGTCCAAAGGGTCCTTGGCGTCTTATCCCTCAGAACCAGCAGGGGAGCCCAAAGGTGACAGACAAGAGGACAAGAGCTCTTGAATTTTGTCCACAAGAGGACTCTTGCAGTAGTGACTGAGTCAAGATCCTTGACTTAGTTGCAGCCAAGAGCATTTGAGATGGCACAGGAGAGATTTCTCATACAGTGTCTAGCTTGTCATTACAATTCTCACTCAAAATACGGGCGATACTAACCTATTTTCCTAAAAGACAAGAGTTGATTTTATTTTTTAAAAAGTAATGCTAATAAGTGTAGACCTCTGGCAGGTGGGGATTTGCCCACTGAGAGTGTTCTCTTCGTTTCACTGTGCAGAGATCACACCTACAGAAGACCATGGATACCTGGAAGGTCGCAGCATTACTGTAAGACAAGCCTGAATCCATGAACTCCACCAAGCACTGTCAGCAGAATTGTTACTTAATCAATAGATCACACATGCATACAGGCATTATTTTAAATGCATGTGGGTGCTGTTTTAACTAATAAGATATGGAAATTTTATTAATGAACAAATCCACTGCCATTCATGAACGATCTTGTCATTCTGGACATAATCACAGTGCTGGTTATTTTCTCTCTGCCTCCCAAAGCTATGCCCTGCCTTTATTTGTCCTGCTCTGTGGAATCCTTGCTCTTCAGCTTCCGGTTAGATGTGGCCAGCAGGAAATGGGGAGGTGAGAAATGTCAAGGTATTTATTCTGACTCTTCATTTGTCCCTTTTGCCCTGTTGTCCCTACCCGGCCATTAGATACCCCTGGACCTTAGTTTTTCCATCTGTACAATGGGAGGGGGGGTTGATTAGATAATCTCTAGGGTGGGTTTCAGTTGCTGTCCCAATGTTTTCACTTCACAGACCCTCTGAAAGAGTGGTTATTCACATCTGCCAAATCAAATAAGTATGAATTCCAAGCTGGTATTTCTTCATTGCTTTTTCAAAAAGACAGGATAAAAAAGTATCCGATTTCTCTTTATCTCTTTTCACATTAAGTGTTTACTGTGGACTGATTCCTAAAAAGGAATTTATCATCTGCAGAACTGAATTTAGGAAATACCAAGAAAACAGTTGTGAAGGGCTGTACAACTCATTTTTTTTTTCCTAAAACATGTTACATGTTTCCTGAGGCACAAACTAGGGCATCAGTAATATGCAGTATCACCCAGAGCCCTGTGGAGGGACCCGGCCTGCCTTTACCAGGCACGCTGCAAGTATGGTGTAGTTACACAAATGTGAAAAGGAGTCACATTTTCTTCTCAAAACTTTTTTCCAAGTTGATTTTAGGGAGTATGTTACACTTTGGCTATAGAAATCATTTTTAAACATAGCCAGGGTAAAAAAATTCCTCCTTGAATCCAACATCTTCGAACACAGTTTATCAATCCAAGAAGAGCTACACCCAGCTCCAGCAGCTCAGATCATCAAAAGCTAAATCTGAAGCATTTGAAATATGCAAGTTCATCCTCTTGGCATTCAACCACATAGTGGTCCTTGACTCCTGGGTGGCAGAGGGTTCATCCTAGTTTCAAAAATGTGCAAGATGATTTTCAACAAGTCACGTTTGTCTCACGAAAGGCTATTTTTAAAGTCTCCATCTGATTTTTAAGTCCTCTAGCTAAGGGGCTTTTCCCAGGAACATATATTCCTAATTCTCTTCACTACACGAAGCTCCCTATTTGTTTCTGGTAGTGTCTGGAACTGCTTTGGATATAAAACATCCAAATTTAAAAATATCCACAGGCATATCAAAGAAGAATGTGAGGACATTAATATTATCCCATAATGCTTATTACAGATAGAGCAATGGGGAAAAATCTAGGTCCATAGGGTTTATATAAAAACACTGTGGGATATTAAGCAGATTATTTTCAGTTTTTCTTGGACACTCATACAATTTTGTAAATATTAAATATTAATACAGTATTCTATAAAATGATAAACTTTCTCCTGTTTCCTTCTATAAATACAAGTATCTGACATTGTCATATTCAACTACCCAAAAAGGCTACTGCTACACTTCTCTTTTATTTTCTATGGCATATTTTCCAGGTGGTCACAATTTTTAGTATTAATTTATTGGTGGCTATGACTTTAATTCAAACATCATGCTTCTGAAGGAGGAATACGCCTTCCCGTAGGAATGTTGATTATTATAGACTAGAAAATTAAAATATAAATGATCAAAATTGTGAAATATGCAAAATTCAAAGTAATCCAAAATCAGTCAAAGTTGCTGTGAAATTCCCTCACTAGTATAGTGACAACAGATAACAATAATACTAATAATAGCATGACCCCCAAGCCCAACTCATAGTAAACTGGTCACAGTCCATCTAAGATCCACAGAATAAATATGTCAAATAAAGATTTCACCACTGTGGAGATATAAATGGGTCTAATCTTCACTTTTTAAAAAGTTTTGGTGGAAGCCAGGTGTGATGGCTAGTGCCTTGCAATCCTAGCATTCTGGGAGGCTAAAGCAAGTAGATCCCTTGAGCTCAGAAGTTCTAGACCACCCTGAGCAAGAGTGAAACACCCATTTCTACTAAAAATAGAAAAACTAGCTGGGCATTGTGGCAGACGCATGTAGTTCCAGTTACTTGGGAGGCTGAGACAAAGGGATCACTTGAACCCAAGAGTTTGAGGTTGCTGTGAGATAGGACACCACAGCCCTCTCCCCAGGGTGACAGAGTGAAAAGCTGAGTCTTAGACACATGAAAAAAAATTATTAGAATGATATTAATAAGGAAACCATGCAAATTTTTTATGAAAAATCATTTGATTTTTTTTTAATTATAGAGAAAAGTTGGAGTTTAGAACTCATTAGAAAACACAACTGGTGAAGAACAAAGTTGCTTAAAGCTTTCTTCAGGAAAGCTAAGGTTGTTTTCAGGAACAACCTTAGGAGATGAAGTTCAATAAAGAGAGCATTTGGGGAAGGAAGCCCTGCCGTGTAGACATGCATTATTCTGATTTGGATCAAAAAGCAACAGCTGCGCTAAAAATCCATCAGACCACCAAACAACACATTTAGACTACTCGACGAGTTCAAGTGAAGTAGTGGTTAAGGGACTTCCCAGCCAGTCGGAGGTTTCCCACTAATGCTGAGGGCACTGAGAGGTCTTGCAGTGTTCTCTGCATGTTCCATTTATAATAACTAGTTGCAGAGGCATGTTAATGGGCATAGCATTGCTGTAAAATATCTGAGGAAGTAATTTTTAATAAGGCATGATTATTCCATCATCCCATTCCTGGTTAAGAATGGCGTTTATATCTCTGAAAATACAGAGCTGATGGTTAAAATTGAGAAGGGCCACCTGGGTGGGAGCAGATGACGGCACCCACTAACAGACACAGCTTCAGCCGTGACCAGCACACTCGTTAGAGGTCAATGCAGACAGTGGTTGAATATTACTCTGCTTTTTAGAAACACTGTAATAAAAAGTGCCCCTGAAAACTTGCTTTGTTTCCTACTTGAACGCTAGCTACGAGGGAGGTGGGGACTGGTTTACTTAAACTTACTGGTCAATTATTGTTTTTATTAATGGAGGAACAAAAGTTCTCAAAAATAAAGAGTAAAGACCTGACTGCAATGAAATTATTTTGTTAGCCACAAGTTGACTTATTCAGATAACATTCTTTTTCATAGCTGAAACTTACCACTGCAAGGCAGATTTGACACTCGGAATGAACATGTTTGAGAATTACATGAAATGAAAAAGCTTGAGAGTTATATGGAAGGAAGAAGTTTGAGAGTTATATGGAAGGAAGAACTTTGAGAGTTATATGGAAGGAAGAAGTTTGAGAGTTATATGACGAGCTCAGATCCAGGCGAGTCTTTGAGACAGTCTGTTTACATGTGATGACATGGTAATTATTTACACGGTAGCGTTAGTGGGCAAAATAAAGAGCAATAGTTTCGTTTTTTACTTCTTGTTGTCTCTAAAATCAGAAACTCTTCCGGTCCAGCATATTGTAAAAGTAACTTAGCCTGTCAGCAGGAAGAAATACTTGTTGAAATTCCTGTATGGAATTCCTATGCTTGAAAATGTAGTACGAACTATTTCTTTGGCAGCATTCTGAGCATCTCCCCCATAACAATATTCTACCACTAATGTGTATGTGTTTATCTTCCCAAAATACAACACCGAAGAGAGCAGCTGCCAGGACCCCAAACCGATTGTTATAAAGGTTTTAATATTATTCTATTATATGATCAGCTGAATTCTAAACATTTCCAAACAACAGTATCTCACTTTTTTCTCCGTGGTAATATAAAAGCACTTTTCTCTTAAGACAAACTTGGATGGAGGTACTACTATGAGCAGTGAAAACCCCACACGCATTTAGAAAAATGTATAGACATTTCTTGCCTTTCTTTTGTATTACGTGGGGCCACATTTCCAGGGTTCTCACTCATCTGAGTTTGGAGTTAAGAGCACTTTAGAGAAAAGGCATCAGAAGTGCTGTACCTCTAGTTTTAAGTAGAATGTTATGGTACTGACATAATTCAACCCAACTTACCTGTGAAATCCTGGCAAGAGATCCATGGGCTGCTCTTTTCTAAGATAAAGGATCTGAACAGGACACAGGGCAAGGTCTTTTTCACCCAGATTCTTCATTTGCCACCCCTGGGCACTGTGCTCTCAACAGAGCGGATCGCGCCCCCACTCCCAACCCTGCAATGGAACCCACTGTCAATGCTGCCTCCAATGTTTAAGCTACATAGAAGTCTACATTTCCATAAATAGAGCACACACACAAAAAAAAAACCTCTCAAGATCACCGATCTTTGTGATGACTTATAGCTGCTTACTAGCTATTTGATCTGATCTTAGCAAGTTGCTGTACCTCTCTGGACCTAAATTGAAGCTGAACCTGATAATGTCACTTTATAAAAGTGTTCTGAGGATAAGGGGAGATACTTCTGTAAAGAATCTCAGCATAACACCTGCCACCGAGTAAACATTCACTAAGTGTTACTATTATTAGACAATAAATCTTCAGCGAGCTGGGTATGGAGTCAATTGGTACTAAGAGGTTCAGAAATAAAAGCCATCTCTCCTGACATTACGAATTTTACAAAGTAGTCAAGAAGATAAGGGTGGCACCTGTGGCTCAAAGGGGTAGGGCGCCAGCCCCACATGCTGGAGGTGGTGGGTTCAAACCCAGCCCCAGCAAGAAACTGCAAAAAAAAGTAACATATAAGAAACAAGTGGAAAGAAATCGTATTTGGATAATAGGAAGGCTGGACACAGTAAGTATGAGTTCAAGTTCATAATCTCATTGGCAGAGGTTGACCAAGTGACTGTTTACAACAGGGTTAAAAATACCTAACCTGCCTACCTCATGAGATTATTCCGAAGGTCAAAGAAATAATGTAAGTGAAACTGCTCTAGGGGCTAGTTAACTTCACACCTGTGTACCTTCAAAGTCCAGAAGCAGAGCTTAGAGGTGGTGAGTCAGAACCAAGGCACCAGGAGGTTCCTACAAACAGGACTGTGACAGCACCAGGACCGACCCACGGTTCACGCAAAGGTAACACACCTCCCTCCCTTCTTTTGTTCTTTCCCCTTTTACTTCACTCCTTTCCTTTTTTACTTCTTTCTTACAGTGATACCAGGCTACGGTACAGCTGGTTATACATCAGTGAACCTTTAAAAACACATTTAATCCAAACACCAGATAAGGCAGGATCTCCCAATAGTGCTGGACCCCAGTGGTTTAATTGAGACTCCAAACATTCCCTCGGTTTGGGAAATGTGTGACAGTGTATCTACAGAACACAATCGAAATGTGAAAAGTTGAATTAAAAACATTCCTTTGGAAAGAAAACACCCTCCAGCTTCAGTTCACTGACCTTATCTTTGGGACTAGAGAAACGACAGTAACAGTAATAATATAATAGCTGACATTTATCGAGCACATTCTAAGAGCTAGCTGTAGGAATTATTTTCATTTAATCTCCTCCAAAACCTTTGAGGGAGATACTACTATTATCCTCATTTTACTGGCAGGGGGTCTGAGCCATATGGTCCCAGAGCCAGTAAACATCAGAGTTAGGGTTTTCATGGCTGTTCTTACCCGGGCCTAAGGCAAAGGACAGAAAAACAGTGATGACTGAACAGAACAAGTGGGAACCTTTGTTATCCAAAGCTTTGAAAATTAGCCATCCAGAAAACAAAATTCTTCATGGCAGAAAAATCCCAACAAATCTGTAGTTACCAAACAAGTACTTTTCATACATGCAAACTGATTTCTCAAATGGAGAAAAGATTATCTTAAATTTTCCTAATGCTATGGGAAGGAAATTCTACTTTACATAAAACAAGAATCCAGAAACAGCTGCATATACTGAACTTCTGTAAATCAAATACCAACTATATTTACTAAAGGACTTCGCTAGGGTACATGTGTAGTAAATATTTAATAAAATAATTGCTTTGCAATCTGAAAAGTCATTCAATAATTTATCTGTTTTGTAAATTTGGATTTATAGCACACTCTTGACATTCCTGAGACATACATCCGGACAGAACCTTCTCGAATTCCCAGATTCACAAATATAAGAATGTTTATAGAGGCTCCCAGCTTTCTCTTGAATCACATTTCCATGGAGAGTCATATGAGTTTCCTGTTCATAGCTTTACACTACACAAAAGTTAACCACACTTTTAAATTTCACTGAATGCTCATCTCTCACTTGACTGCCATTTTTCACAGACAAGAAATCATTTCTCAGTTAACTAACAAGCATTGTTGCAAATGCCTAAATGCACAGAACAACAAAGACAAATGACCCTTTTCCATCTACGTATCTCACAAAGCACACTTTTCAAATTCCTATCTCGGCCAAACTCTATGCCCCAGGCTCACAGGAGAATATACAAAGAGTTGCAAACCCCGAAGTTAAATCCATGAACACTCAGGGTCTGGGCACATTTACTAAGTTTACCTGGGCAGAAACATGAGGGAATAGCCACAGAATCCACAGAGATTCCATAGTTCTTGCTAACCTAAGAGTTACAGAAGTTGACTAAGCCATTTGGGGATCAGTCCAGAAAGTTCAACTATAGAAACATTGGCCACATGAATTAAAAAGATTCGCTTATTCATTAAAAATATCTATACTTTGTATGAGTAAGGCTGGTGAATGGTGTATGAGTAAGGCTGAAAGTTGGATGATTCCACTGCCTTCAGTCATGGAGCCCTGTCGCAGCTGGTCCACTGGGCCCAAAGCCCCAGCCATCAGACCTCAGAACACTGTCCTGAAACACTCACCCTCTGGCTGTGTTTGGAGCCCCCCCCAAAAAAAAACCCCCACCACTAACCATGACAGACAAACAGGAGAGAAGCAAAGAGAAGGTGAGCGAGCAAAGAAGAAAAGAAGAAACAAAGAAAAACAAATCAAAGAAAAACAATCAAAGAAACAGAAAGAAATATAGGAAAGGGGGAGGGAGGGAATACAGAGAAGAAAGAAAAGATAATGAAGAGAGAAAGAATGAAAAAGGAATTTGGCTGCTGTGGGGGGAGGGGGAGATTATCATTTCAAAATATATAGCTTATGTATTTCAGAACGTATTTGGAAACACTGCTGCCAAATTTTCAAATTATTTATTTACTTATAACCCTTTTGTTCCAGAGAGGTATCGCAGATTTCACTGCCAGATTAATTTTCCTGAAACTCAGCTCTGATCACCTCTCCTGCTTAAAACCCCCAATCGCTCCTCACTGCCTATAAAATGCAGTCCAATTTCCTTAGCCCCCTATGGGAGGCTCTCTATAATCGAGCCCCAGACTTCCAGGCCAACCTCATCCTACACTGCTCCCTTTTATAAACCGCTTCCTCCAGCCAAAGGGCACTTGCTGATGTTTCCTAACTTCTGTATTTGCTGCCCAAGCACCCCTGCTTGTGCGGTTCACTCTGCCTGGAATGCCCAACCCCCCTCACTCTTGGAAGCCCTGCCCCGAGGATGCCGGGCATTGCAGGATGCAGTCGGCCACCAGCAGCAGAGCTTATAGCATTTATTCACATGCTCTATGCATGTCACCTCAGGGGAACCACACAACAGGACAAAGTCATTTCAAGTCATTTCTTAATTTTCTAGATAAAAAAAACTGTGGTCTAGGGAGGCCAGAACTTGTGTCCTGGGGTTGTGTTCTTTGCCCACTGCTCTTCCCGTTACCTTAAGGCCACCTCTCACGCAGAAGAACAAAAGGTGGCCACATGAATCAATGCCAACATGTTGTAGCAATTCTTTTTTTATTTTTTTTAAAGGGGAAAAAGTGCACCTTTCCATTCTGTGTGAACTTGAATTCGCTTGTCCAGTCCTGAGTCACAGTTTCACTTGGCAGCCCCCGTGCAGCCCTTGCCAGGTTCCATGAGGCAGGACACTCACCACACTGGCTGACTCAGAAAGGCGACAGGCCCCGGAGGCCCTCAGCCAGGCTGGGTGCAGATCCAGTGGGCCCCTCCACACTCCCTACTTGGAGATGCCACATGAACACACACAGAAGGAGTCTGATAACTTCCATAAATGTCAGTGAGCAAGTTTTACTCCTTCACATCCTAAGAATGTGCCAAGGGATTTGTAAAAGGTGCCATTTATCACCAAGGGTGGGAGAGCAGGTTGCTAATGCTCTTTATACAACCTCCAAATCCTGCTTAAACAAACATGGCAACTGGGTGTAGGACAAGGTGTCACAACTGATTGATGGGGGTCTATTAAGCACGCAAAGCGGCCAATATCTACATGTTTGCTGGACGAGGGCCAGAGCTACTACATGATGAGCTGTTACGTAACCTTAAATACAAATGGAATCTGAGGCGCACACATCTGATACACTTTCCCTTTCTAATTTTTGGCTTCAAGAGGTTACATGAATTGATTGGAATGTTAAGAGTCCTCCCATCCATCCACTTCCTTCCTAAGACAGGCAGGCCTCATGATCACTGCAGAAACATCTCCAAATAGTTAACTAAAAGTTTTCCCTACACCGAAAAGCTCCACCATCCTATTTAAATCTGCGCTATTTTTAATGGGGAGTTGCTCCATTATAAAATCAACATAATTTCCTGCAGCATAAGTTTAGATGCAAGCTATTTCCTAGGATGAATCCAAATTTCAAATCAATCCCCTGGACAAAACTCCACTCAGCCCAATAAATTAGGGCTCACTCGGTAAAATTTTAAAGCAAACATAAATTAATCCAATAACATGTGAAATCTGCGGTTGCTTGCCAGTTTCTTGCCCCTGTTCTGCTGTTGACTTCTGTCCTCACTGAACTCGTGACAAGGCTTGTCTGCCTGGCCTTTCCTCCCTCTGCAATTACCTCTTTACCCTTCACCTGCCACGTTTCAGCCTCTCCCAATGGAAACTCTGTGCCCTGTAGGCTCTTCTCACTGGGGTTAGGTGAAACCTCAGAGTAGGAATGGATTAATAAACTGTGGTATATGTACACCATGGAATACTACTTAGCCATAAAAAATGGAGACTTTACATCTTTTGTATTAACTTGGATTAGAGGTGGCCAAGGCAGGTGATCGCTTGAGCTCAGGAGTTCGAAAGCAGTCTGAGCAAGAGCGAGACCCCCCTCTCTACTAAAAAAATAAAAGTAACAAAAAAATAGAAAAACTAGCCAGATATTGTGGTGCACACCTGTAGTCCTAGCTACTTGAGAGACTGAGGCAAGAGAATTGCTTGAGCCCAAGAGTTTGAGGTTGCTGTGAGCTATGATGATGCCACAGCACTCTACCCAGGGAGACAGAGTGAGACTCTCAGTCTCAAAAAAATTAAATAAAATCAGAGGCTGGTGAAAAGAAGATGCAGGGTGACAAGATGGCTGCTTTCAAATAATCTGAATGGTATTGTCTCCTAAGTTGAAACACATTGATCTTAGTAAAGTGTCAAAAGAATGGAAACGTCAGTATCCAATGTACTCAATACTAATATGAAACCAATTAAAAAACAACTACACACCCACAGACGCAAATAGGAAATGCGATCTAAACACAGAAATGCAAACTATTTAATACAGAAATGGTCTAGTTTTAACAACTACCCTTGATTTAGTTGCTCTACCTCCCAATACACCATCCCCATAAAAGAACCCTTACTTTAAAGGACTCTGGGAGACCAGGCCTGCCCCTGACTACATTAGCCATCCTAAAGCCATCTCTTAGAAAATTCCAATCAGCTACATATCATTTGATTTTTATTTACATTTTAAATGTGAACATATTTAGACAATGTACAACAACATGTGTTTATCATATTTATTTGCATCACCCCCCTCCTTGCTGTATTTTAAAAAATAGAAGCTATATACAGTGTATTTATAGTAAGATCTAAAGCAATGCTATGAACCTTCAACGCATCCCTGTTTAATAAAGAATAGAAACTTACTCCAAATTTTCAAGTAACTAGCAGGGTTAATTGGCCTGGTCGATGTAACCATCATTTTAAAGACTGAAAAACTGTAGAGATGGCAAAGAGGCAGCACACATGCTTCCATTTCCCCCTCCCATGCCAGAGCAAGGCATCACTAATAGATCCCAGTGACACTCCTTGCTCCTAAATCCAGCATATAAGAGGCGACAGAGGCAAGGAGCCCTGCTTGTTATGACTCATGTACTATACGCTAAAGAAAACAGCCAGTGTGATAAACGAACAACATAACCGAAAGCATAGAAATCAGCTGAAAGAAATATTTAATAACAATATTCAGCAGGGGCCCAGTGCAGTGGTTCATACCTATCATCCTAGCACTCAGGGTGGCCAAGGCAGGTGACTGCTTGAGCTCAGGAGTTTGGAACCAGTCTGAGCACAAGCGAGACGCCCCCTCTATTAGAAGAAGAAAATTTTTTTTAAAAAATAGATTAGCCAGAATTATGGGGGTACCTGTAGTCCTAGCAACTCGGGAGGCTGAGGCAAGAGGATTGTTTGAGCCCAAGAGTTTGAGGTTGCTGTGAGCTATGATGCTGCCACAGCACTCTACTCAGGGTGACAGAGTGTGACCCTGTCTCTTAAAAAAAAAAACAATGGCAGGCTGGTGAAAAGAAGGGTGACAAGATGGCTGCTTTCAAGTATCTGAAGCAAAAACTTAGATGTTTAGTTCATCATGGCTCAGAGGGTGGCCAGGTAATAAATAACCATTTCAGGGTAGGTCATAGTGGCATTATAAGAATGTGTTAAAGCAGAGTTTACCCAAGCAAAAGAAAAGAAGGATGCGCATTTTCCCTATTCTTCCCACCTCCAACTGCAGATATACAAGAGATTTTTCCTTTAATCCTTTGTAAACAAGTCCCACTGATCCAAGGAATGTTCTCATTGAAACTTCTAAGAAATGGAAACTAGTAGGTAAGGTTACTGTTTAACAGCTTTAGGGGAATGGGCAATGTCACCAGGGGAGAATGTCTATGATAAATATGGAAAGGATGGGCTGAATTTAGAAGTAAAATAAAAATTACCTACTCACTGGTCACATTCTAGCTCTAAATCCTCTAACTCTTGAAACCTCTTGATGTCAGCATGATACTAATCTCTCCACATTCAGAATGGTACAACAAAACGTCCCCAACACTCCTTCAGGACACAGCCCTACCAATTTACAACAGGGTGACCTCTGCTCAAAGGGTGAGAGAACTAGGCAACAAGAGATTAAGACAGAGTCCTAGGATTTCCTGGAGAAGTTTTCGTAGTCTTGATGTAAAAACACATTTGTTTGTTTTTAAAGGAAATGAATCAGTCATGGCTTGGTCGCATGGAGGGAGAAATTCTTCCGCAGTCCCTAAGGCCATCACTCCTCTAAGCTGTGCTTATGTAACTTCTTATTGACTCTGCCTCTTCTGTTTTATCCTGTGATCTGGGGCAGACCATCTCACCCTTAGGAGTCTCAGTTCCTGCATGTATAGAACAGGAATACCGTCGACTAGGAGATCCCGACCCATCCATCCTGACCAGCCACCATGAGGACTGAGCCAAGCAGTCTTTGTAGAAAGCTAAGTTCTTGGAAGAGAGAAACAATAGCATTACATCTCATTGTTTAGTATTTTGCAATGGGTTTAAGTTCTACGCTTGGTTTCAAATCCTTAAAATTATTCATATTTAGACTAATCTGCTCATTAAATGATGAAATAGACCCCGAGGCTTTTTTCACTAATTACCCAGAATGACACTGGTACAAGCTCCAGGAAAGAAATTGTTGACACCTTTCAGAACATCCTAGAGCAGTAGCAATTTTCTCCTCCAACAATCTTTCCTTTTTCATATTCTACATTGCCCAGGGAAAGGACTCACAGAGTTACCTGATAACCATTGCCCCATCCTACAATCTCCCACTTCTTCAGCTAAAGAGAGAAACACAGTGTGGGTGCAAGAGGCAGACATGTTCCAGAGGCATTTCACAGAGATTCTCCTACAGACACCAGAGCTGAGGATTACAGAAATCAGAGGGAGGACACAGAATCCTGTGCTTCTCCCAGAGGTCACTCCCCTACACATGATGCGGCGGCCCACACCCCTGTGTAAATGTACCCCAGACAAACTGCATTATGCAAGCATACGTGTTTGTGAGCAAAGGGGATCCCCTAGGCACATGTCACACACGTATAAGGAGGCCTTGATATATAATCTTCAGAAATGCATATACAACCCCCCAAAAAAGAATGATCCTCGCATATTATATTCCAATTCCAATAATTTCCCAAAGGTGTAAAGAAGCCCCCAAAGCCTAATGATGATGTGACAGCTGGTGAGCCAGACAGGCGCTGATCTGTCATGAGTTTCTGGAGTAGACATTGGTCACCATTTTGGGCCATCCAGTACCCACTCACCCCTCCTTTGGCACAGCATGTGGATTTCCTTTTTTAGAATTACTTCTACCCCTCTGTGTGTGGTTTTGGTGAGACTGTCACTCAGGCGTCATAGGTCCTCTGGCCAAGCCAGTTCACGTCTCGTTTCCAGGACTCCAACTCTTAGCTAGAGAAACTGCGGGAACTTTCCCTCCAGCCCGTGCAGCACACTGGTGAATCTATTGGTTCTGCCCTCTCTGACTCCCAGAGCCTTCTGATTTCTGTCCTTCACCAAGCCTGGTTCTCCACACTCCCTGCTGGTTCTCTGAACTACTGGATATCCCTCCGGCAGAATCCCTTTGTGGCTGACTTCGCCAGAACTGCTGTCTGTTGCTTACAAAAAAAGAACGCTAACTAATACAGATGTCCAGCTCGCTTCCTCGGATTCTAGAAAGAATTATCAGAGAATTCCTAGGCCCAACGAAGCCCTGCTTCTAAATGGTTCTAAAATGATACCATGCACTCTTAATACTTTATTTTTATTAATACATAATAATTATATATACTTACGGGGTTTAATGAGATATTTTAATACATGTACACATTCTGGAATGAGCAAATCAGGCTAATTAACATATCCATCACCTCAAACCTATTTCTTTGTGGCGAGAACGTTTGGAATCTTCTGTTTTAGCCATTTTGAAACACACACCACATTATTATTAACTACAGTCACCTGGCTGCACAGCAGATCACCAGCACTTTGTTTCACTGAAACTTTGAGCCCTTTGATCAACATTTCACCTTTCCCACTCACTTCCACTCACCTCAGTCTCCGGCAACCACCATTCCGCTTTCTACTTCTATGAGTTCAAATTTTTTACATTCCACCCAGAAGTGAGGTCAGGCAGCATTTTCCTTTTTGTGCTTGCTAATTTCACTTAGTGATGTCCTCCAGGTTCATCCATGTTGGCACAAATGTTCTAAATGTTCTTAAGGCTGAATCATACTCTGTTGTATATATACCATATATTTTTAATCCATTCATCTCTTTACAGGCACTTAAGTGGTTTCCCTATTTTAGCTATTGTGAATAATGCAGGCATGAACATGGAACACAGACATCTCTTCGACATACTGATTTCAGTTCCTTTGGATATACACCCAGAAGGGGGATTGCTAGACCATATGATAATTCATTTTTCAGGATTTGATTTTGTTTTGTTTTTTTGAGATAAAGTCTCACTCTATTGCCAAAACTAGAGTGCAGTGGCATCATCATAGTTCACTACAACCTCAAACTACTGGGCTCATGTGACCCTCCTGTCTAAGCCTCCTGAGTAGCTGGAACTACAGGTCCAGGTAATTTTTCTATTTTTTTGTAGAAATGTGGTCTCACTATGTTGCTCAGGCTGGTTTCAAACTCCTTGTCTCAAGCAATCCTCCCACCTGAGCCTCCCAAAGTGCTAAGATTACAGGTGTGAGTCACTGTGCCTGGCCACTTCTGGTTTTTTGAGAAACCTCCAAACTGTTTTCCAAAATAACTCTTTTAACTTATATTCCCACCAATGGTATACAGAAGTTCCCTTTCTCTACATCCTGGGCACAGTTATTATCTTCATCTTTTTGATCTTTTTGATAAAAGCCATTCTAACAGGTGCAAGATTATATCTTATTGTGGTTTTATTTACATTTTCCTGATGATTAGAGATGTTAAATATTTTATGATATATCTGCTGGCCTTCTGTATGCCTTCTTTTGAGAAATATTTATACAAGTCCTTTGCTCATTTTTAATAGGGTTTTTGTTGTTGTTTTTATTGAGTGGCTGAGTTCTTTATATACTTTGATGATGAGCCCCTTATCTGATGTATGATTTGTAGCTTTTTCTCCTAGCAGGAGAAACTAAAACAAAAACTATGAGTCAGTTCTCCCTAAAATTCTCTTGTTACTCCATAGGCAGTAGAAATGAGTATTTAAAATAAGAGAAAGAGAGAGAAAGAATTTAGTGAGCCTTAGAATAGTTTTAAAGTGGTGAAATTTACACTGACTCTAAATTTCACCTTCAGGAATTCGAGAGATAGAGACATAGAGAGAGAGAGAAGGGAAAATGGAATAATGGGTTTATTAGAGTGCAATGCAGTGGTTGTCAACCTGTGGGTTGTGACCCACAGGAACTGTATTAAAGGGCTGCAGCATTAGGAAGGTTGAGAACCACTGGTAATGTATATACAATGAAGTGCACAGATGGTAAGCTGAGTGGATTTTGATAACTAGTTATTCCACACCAATCATAATATAGAACATTATCATCACTCCAGAAGGTTCTATCATGCCTTCTAGCAAATACTACCTCCTACTTGCCTAGACACACATGGTTCTGATTTCTGATTTCTATCACCGTAGGCTGTTTCTCCCTGTTCTAGAACATCATAGAAATGGAATTGGGCAGTATGTACATACTCTTGTGTCTGGCTTATTTTGCTCAGCATAACGTTTTTGAGACTCATTCAGGTTTGTACACGTGCCAGTAATAGGTTCCTTTTTCATTTCAGAGTGATATTCCATTGTATAAATATACCACAATTTATTTATTCAGTCTTCTGTTGATGGCTTTGTGGGTTGTTTTGAGCTAAAAGGAAAAAATATACTGTGAACATTCCCAAACAAGTCTTTTGGCTATATAATTACTTTCATTTCTCTTGAATAAATTAATTTTTATTAAATGATGAAGAAGCTTTTTATAGAAGCTTATAGAGAAGCAATAATACACATTTTCCAAGAGGATAAAATATTTTTTTCCTGTGTGCATGTTTTGCATTTTCTTTTCTTGGAGGACAGAACAGGTCCATAGACAGCATTCTATCAAATCTACACACCCTCTTCAGAAGCTTCATTTTCTCCCTTCACAGACATCCTCATTTCTCTACCATTCTTAGCAAACCTTTCTCGTTGTCCTTAAACTAGAAAACATTTTCACTACGCCTTACTGGGGGCAGTGTTTATTAAAGAGTTGCCTGTACTCACTGGCTACCTTCTTTCATTTCTTTCTGCCAGAGCTCCCACCATTCTGTTCTAATCTTGTTTTCTCAGTCATCTCCTTGACCTTTGACAGCATTCTGAGTGCTGACCACCTCTCCTTCTTGAAATCTTTCCCCTGGCTTCCACACAGGTAAGAGTAGCGATTCCTATTGTCAGACTGAGTGTGAATCTGGCTCTATCACTTACGAGCTGGGTGACTTGGGTCAAGTTATTTAACTATTCTATGCCTTTGCTTTTTCAGTAAAATGAGGGTAATAAGAGTACCCAGTTGATAGAGTCATTGTGAGGATGACGTAAGTAAGCACTTAGAACAGTGCCTTGTCTAGAATAAGTGCTCAATAAATATAAATTTCAGAATCTTGTTACCCTTGTCACCATCCTTTCAGACTCAACATGTACAAAACAAAAAACTCATCATTTTGTTTTCCCAAAGAGGTCTTCAATGACACGCTGTCCCCAAAGCAATCATGGCCTAATCTTACCATTACTCCCAGGCATGTATGAGAGAGCTCTGAGAATGGAACTCGTGGGGGGCATTCCAGATATCCCACCTGTGAAATGCAAACTACCCCCATCTCTCTAAGTTCTGCCCTGTCCATTCTGAAGGTTCATAATGATTATGGACTGTGTGTGCAGGAGCTTGGCTGGGGAATTAGAGCATCTATGAATAAAACATGAACATCCTAATTCCAGGACCTCCTGGGTGGAGTCCTAAGCTTCCCTCCCTCATAGTTGTGATAATACTGTCTGTGTTTTTATCTGACTGACCTGCCCCATGCCCCACCATGGCGTCCATGTGAGGGCAACCTGCTGGACAGGTGAAGGAATCAGAGGCATGGCCGGGCTCCTGACCACCATTCACCCCTGGTCCCTCAGAGCTTTAAGTAAGGGGAAGAACTTGGTTAAGGGGGCACAGGGCCCTGTGCATACATGCCACTGTATAGCCTACAGTGACCCCGAAAAACTCTACAAGGTCTACGTGGCACCTTTAATATTTCCCAGAGCAAAATCTACTATTCTAGCAAACAGCATAATAACAGTCACATGGGCTTACTAGGAAGGCATTCAGGGAGTTTCACTGGTGCTTCCTGTCCCTGCTACTCACTAGGTCTGGTCACAGATATTTAATTTCTCCTCCTCTGAGCACACAATGGGATGATACTTCCCTGTAGTCTTTGAAGTTAAGTGGGACAGGAGACTTACTTTGGTCAATGAGATGTGAACACCAGCAGTGGGGATCATTTCTGGCTGAAGCTTTAAGAACTTGAGTATGAGTCACTTGGTCCCTTTCCCTGCCTCACTGAAAGTAGGAGTTGGGACACAACTTCTACCAGTCTGGGCTCCCGAATGAGCAAAACACACACTCTGTTACACGTGTAGCTAGAGTGAGAAACAGACTTTTGTTAAGTTGTTGGGATTTGGCAGTTATGTGTTGCTGCAGCAGAAGCTAGCTGCTCCTGATATATGCAACTGCCCTGTTCATGTCATCAGTTGTAACCTCCAGTTTCTGACTCCGCCTCACCTCTGGATGTTTGATTTCTGCTCTATTTAGTTCAGCTCTCAGGAAAACACTGTTAGCTAACCAAACACAAAGGTGCTCCCGGGTTAGGGACTAAGACTGACACAGGCATCTGTAGAGCCTACAGTGACCCAGCAAAACTCTACCATCTACACTGGCCAGAAACAGGTAGTGTTTTCCCCAGTGTCAGTATCTAAGACAAGAGGCTTCCTGTTAAACTATCCTATTCGAGCTAGATTGCTGGTTTTCAGAATGAAAGGACATTGGGACGACAGACTCAGACTATCACTGACGAGTGAAATGCTATTTCTGTGTCTTCCATTGAGCTATGAGAAAAATTCCTAGAGGCATTATTCTTAGGATATGTCACCATATCCAGGAAATGCAATTAAAAGTCTAAGAAGAATTTGGTAAAATTAATGTGTTTATCAGCAAGTACACTCTTTCACTATTCTATGTGGCACTGTACTAAATCAGTGCAGCTGTTTCCCGACGTAGGCACATGTGAACAGCAGTACATGGCCAAACAAAACCAAGAGCCTGATGCAAAATCCAGCCGTAAAGGATGAAAACCCTGCAGAAACATCCGGGGTGTCTTCATCACACCAGTTGGCCTGGGAGCCATGTAAGAGGAAAAAGGTTAAAATCAAGAAAACAATCTTAGCAGCAAAAGAAATTACTTAAACAAAGCCAAAGGAAAAGTGACTTCAGTGACTGTGGGCTCCTTCCCTCCTTCCAAGCATGTGAGAAAATCAATCTCAGAATATTTTTAAAAGTCTACTGAATTTTCTGGTAACACACTGAAGAAGATAGTTGACTAACCTGTAACTATTATGTATTTCCCTTTACCCTGTAAAACACATGGATGCTAATTAGCACATGAAATCTCTCAGTGGCTTATCTTCAAGTAGCACATACACTGATTCCGTAGAAGAATCTGTTTTCTGTAAGGCCCAATCCCCACTTCCCTATCTCCACTTTGTGTGATGTGGGCCCCTACCCCCAAGGGTGGTCACATAACTAGGCTAGCCCAAGTACTCCCTTCCCCAAACTTAGGTCCAGGGATAGGAATATGATGCAAACAAGATCACCGTGTCGTTTTTCCAAGATGAGATTGAATCAGTCACTAGGTATATTAGTTCCTAGGACTGCAATATCACACAAACTGGTTGGCGTAAACAACAGGAATTTATTCTCTTACAGTTCTAGAAGCTAGAAATCTCAAATCAAGGTGTCAACAGGCCACGATCCCTCCAAAATCTCTCAGGGAAAAAGCTTTCCATTTCTCTTGCTGGTTTCTAGTGGTTACCAGCAATATTTTGTGCCCCTTCATCAAAGCTTCATGACTCCAATCTCTGTCTTCACATGGCTGTCCTCCCCCATCTGTATTTTTACGTGGTATTCTCCACATGTGCCTCTGTAGCTCTCCTTGTCTTGTAAGTCAGAATGGATTAGGGGCTACCCTCCTCCAGTGTGACCTCTTCTTAATCACATCTGTGAAGACCTTCACTCCAAAAAGAGTCCTATTTACAGATACTAGGGGTTAGGAATTCACTCTGTCTTTCGGAGGAGTGCAATTCAACTGATGATACCATGTGAGACAGCGGCCAACCAATTGTGATTGCAAGGTCAAAGCCACATACGTTTGCTTGTCCCCCAGAGATGGAAGTAAGCAGAAGCAAGACAGGAAGAAAGACCAGAAAGGCGGGGTCCTAAGGTCATTGACTCCTCTGAATTCTGGTCCACCTCTTCGATTTCCTAGTAACATGACCAACAAAATCCTTTTCTTCTTTAAATGTACTTAGTTTGGGGACTGAGAGTTCCAGTTAATACAGCCGCCCAGGAATAATGTTATATAATAGGAATTTAAACAGTTTCCCATAATCTGTGTGGGGGGAAAAAAGGATGGAATATTTATGAAAAAGATTGGCCATGGTCTGATCACTTGAAATTAAATGATGGGAGCTTATTATGCTGTAATATTATACTATTCTCTCTATTTTTACCTCTATTTGACATTTTCTGAAAAATGTCAGTTAACTCAGATGTTTAAAAAACAAGTTTTCCCAGGTAGGGGAAGAGACATTAAAAAGAACAAAAGTAGAGTCATATGTTAACCAGAAAACAGCAGCCATCCACAGGGAACATGTGTATTATGTGAAAACATTAGCAGAGTATTTTCTTTGCAGCACACACAAGGCTATCGATATTAGAGCAAGTCTACCAGACCTGGAGGTCTTGGACAACCGCAGCTGGGTGATGACCAGCTCCAGCTCCAGGGGAAATAATGAAGTACGCTGAGCAGCATGCACTGCTGGGAGAATTCATCTTTGTTCCTGTTACAACAACACGGTTATTATCACAGTTAGAAATAAAGCAAGGGTGCGGCTCAGACAAAAGACAGCGTCACTTCTCTAAAGGTCCACTGACAAGTATTATTCTTCTGACCTACAAATATATTTCATGGTTTATGAAACACCCACGATTCTGTCCCTCAACTCAGGCTAGAGTCATCACCTCTCCGGAAATCCTGCCTTCCTCTTGGATTAGCGGCTCTCAACTCTGGCTGCCCCTAAGAATCGCCTGCGATCTTTACAAAATCTAGCAACCCTGACCAGTTAAATCATAATCTCTAGGGGTAGGGCCCTCAGTGATTCTGATGAGCAAGCAGGGCTGAGAAGCACGGCCTTGCACAGACTTACATCCATGAGGCAGCCGCTCTCTTTGGAAGCAAACACTTCTCTAAGAATCTCCTATTGTTCAGACCAGCTGCACCTCCTGACCTGCTCCAGTAGGTAGAACTTAGTCAATCCAGAGCCTAGTTCTTTCC
Organism: Loris lydekkerianus; assembly: GCA_963574355.1. Classification (NCBI taxonomy): domain Eukaryota; kingdom Metazoa; phylum Chordata; class Mammalia; order Primates; family Lorisidae; genus Loris; species Loris lydekkerianus. The sequence goes on along the minus strand of CAUYPK010020725.1, from coordinate 1,740 downwards.
TCTTTAACTTCCTAAAGCTTCCCTGACGAAATACCACAAACTGGATGGCTCGAAACAACAGAAATGTACTCTCAGAATTCTAGAGGCTAGAAGTCCAAAATCAAGACGCCCAAGGCCATGTCCACTTTGGAGGCTGCGGGAGAGGATATGCCTTGTCTCTCCCTAGCCCTTGGGGGTTGCCATCAACCTTGGCGTTACTTGGCTTGTAGATGTCTCACTCCAGTATCTGCCTTATCATCATTTGGCATCTTCCCTGTATGTCCTTTCTCCTCTTCTTCTAGAAACATCAATCATGCTAGATTAAGAGCCCACCCTACTCTAGTAGGAACTGAATATGACTAATTATAACCCTACTTCCAAATAAGGTCACATTCTGAGGTTCCAGGAGAGGACACTATTGTCACCATGCACTCTCCCTCACCCATGTTAAGCAAGTCTTAGAATTTGTTTTCACCAGAATGCATGTAAGACCAACCTCACTGTGAGTACAATGACTTTTTCAGTAAATATTTGTTTTAATCATTTCAGATTTCTAGAAGAGTTGCAAACATAGTACAGAGAGTTCCTGTTCACCTTTCACTCAACTTCCCCTGATGCTAATGTCTTATAAAACTTGGGTACATTTATAAAAACTAAGACATTAACACTGGGACAATATTTTTAATGAACCTATCCCATTTTTTTTTCTTCTTGAGTTAGAATCTCACTCTGTTGCCCAGACTGCAGTGCAGTAGCCTGATAGCTCTCTGTAGCCTCAAATTCCTGGGCTCAAGCAATCCTCCTGATTCAGCCCCCCAAGTCACTGGGACTCAGATGCATACCACCATGCCTAGCTAATTTTATTATCTGTTGTAAAGACAGGGTCCTGCTACGTTTCCCAGACTGGTCTTGAACTCCTGATGTCAAGCAATTCTCTCTCCTCAGCCTCCAAAAGTGCTGGGGTTACAGGCGTGAGCCACTGCTCTCAGCCTAACCTATACACTTTATACACATTTCACCAGGTTTTCTACCAATGTCCTTTTTCTATTCCAGGATTCAAACTGTGATACCACCTTGAATTCAGAATAATGCTTTCAAGAATGAAAAAGGTCAGAACCTAGATCTATCCACAGAATTGTGACCTCCCTCCAGACATTCTTCCTTTGCTCACCCTCCAACCTCTTACCCACCACTTGTATTTGCATTCAGCTGTTGCTACATTTCTTTTTTTTTTTTTTTACTGCTAAGAGACCTTTGTTGAAGGATTTTCTAAAACAAATATGCACATTGGAATCACTAGAAAAGATTTACAAAAAAATTGATGTCCCCAGAGATTTATATTTAATTTTTTTGAGGTAAAGATTGGGCACTGAGATTTTATTCATTTATTATATATATATATATATATATTATTAATATTAAATCATATCTGTGTACATAAATGCAATCATGGGCACCATACATTGGTTTTATAAACAGTTTGACATATTTTCATCACACTGGTTAATATAGCCTTCCTGGCATTTTCCTAGTTATTGTGTTAAGACAATTATATTCTACATTTACTAAGTTTCACATGTACCCTTGTAAGATGCAAGTGCCCATCCATGAATGGATTAATAAACTGTGGTATATGTACACCATAGAATATTATGCAGCCTTAAAGATGGAGACTTTACCTCTTTCATGTTTACATGGATGGAGCTGGAACATATTCTTCTTAGTAAAGTATCCCAAGAATGGAAGAAAAAGTATCCAATG
>CAUYPK010020724.1:0-54096 GCA_963574355.1 Loris lydekkerianus | reverse complement strand
GTAGAGGCAGTTTCAGGCCGGGCCTTGCTGAGTCATTGCTACATGGAAGTAGCTCGATGGATCTACTTCTAGTCAGGCTCGGGAAGTTGCACTAGGCCTCAGGCACATGGCAGGGCCCAACAATTCCCTCTTTTGTTTTTTTATGGCGGAAAAACATAGCCCCTGTCTTAGGTTGCCTGCTCTTGCAGCTTCAGTCTTACCTGTCATGGGGATACAAACATCAATGGTTTGGTCCCTGTCTTAGGTTGACTGAACGCAGAGTGATCTTACCCGTCTTTGGGTACTATGAATGTAATCCACCGTGCAGCCTCTCCATATCCTGTCTTAGGTTGTCCCAGTAGGCTTTACTCTTTGTGCTGTTCACTCTAAGTGAACACTCAGCTTCTAATTAGATTAACAAAATGTTCAGGGAGAGTCTATTCTATAAATAAGAATATCTATAAAAATACCTTGCTAACCTCTTTAATATTCTAAAGAAAAATTAGTAAATAGTTTTACAAAAGCAATTTGGGGGATTTTATTACATAAATAAATATGTATTATGAAGGGAAAAGTTTTTAAATGAAGGATTAGGGGAGCAAATGAGCTTAATGCATGTACAGCAGTGGCTGGCACAAAGAAAACCCTCAACAAATGCAAGCCATTGTCATCCTTGTAGTCAATATGTCTTATATAGGGCAGCGCCTGTGGCTCAAAGGAGTAGGGCACTGGTCCCATATACCGGAGGTGGTGGGTTCAAACCTGGCCCCAGCCCAAAACTGCAAAAAAAAAAAAAAAGAGGAAAGTGCCCAGAACTGTATGGTTTGAGTAAAAACATGGAAGTGAATGCAAATAAAGGTCATTTAAATATATCTATATATATATAGATATATATAGTCTTATATAAACAACTTATTTGAATAGGGAGACCAAATGTGGTAGTATTCTTGACAAGCTGAGAAAAAGATTGACTAATCTCTTTCCAACAAAGCACTGGAACAGAGGTTCCAAGAAAAATTTAATCAAAACAAGAAGAAAAAAATCAGATAGGTGTGGAGATCACACATTTGAGAGGAAGAAAATGCAAGCACAGGACAAATAAGAAAGAATCATATGATGATAAAGATTGTAGGCACCTATTATCTAGTAGCCATGACCTCCAAGATCACAATTGCTTGTCGATGCTGAGATGATGAAGTCATCATTGATATTCATGACTCTGGTGAGCATGGAGCTTGCCCACTGGAAACTTTCTTCACAGCTACCTCTCACATGCAGTGGCATTGGCAAATAAGGGTGAAATGAGCACTAATGCATCATGGAGCTGTAGTCAAGATTGACTTCATTTCTTTCACTGGGGCCATTTCATTTTAATGGCAACAGAGCTTAATTGCTAAATCAGGTTAAATACCTCTCACACTGAAAATGCTAAAATCCATAGACTAGAATGCCGAACATTTCTTACTGTGATGGTTCTGTGCGCCTGACTAACAGTATTCTATCAATTATTTTCTATATAATGCTCATACAATATTTGACCCAGCCATCTGCACAGACATAGCCATATAAATCTTGTATATATAAATTGTAAAATTGATTATGTTTAGTTTCAATGAAAACTGGATAATATGGATTAAATGCTGATTAAAATTATCTTCATTCTTCTAGTCTCTTCTTACTAAATCCCCAAGGTATTGAATCTCTCTGCTAGGTTTTGAGAGTGCAGCAAAGCAAATTTCAGAGTGCCTAGGAATCTCCTAGGGCTCTTGTCAATATGCAGGAAAGGATTCAGAAGTCTTGGGGGAGGGTCAAAACTCTGCATCTCTTGCAGACTCCTGGTACTTCTGATTCTGTAGGTTCAAGAATGCAATTGAAATTATGAGGCTGAGTTTAGCTTACAACCTCTGAAGTCAGTCACATCTTGGAAAAGTTATGTAAGCCTCTTCTAAAAAGGAACAATAGAAGTATCTATTGCTACTGTGTGTTGTGAAGTTAAAAAAAAAAAAATAATAACAAATGTAGAATGGCCAGTTCAAGTCTACAGAAAATGTACCTCAAGAGCTGGATCTTGTCACTTTTATTATTTCTGTGATCTGTCAATGAAAGGATATTCATTTCTTAAATCTTTTCCTTAATTCATTGATGCACTTGACAACATAATTATTGAGTCATACCAAAGGTAAGAGAATGATAACTAAGAGGTTAAGTCCAGTAAGCAACAACAACAACAACAAAAAAAAAGGTTGGAAGGAGATAGCACATGTGCTATATTTGACAATCAAATCCAGAATGAGCTTATGGTTGAAGCCAGAATGTTGACAGTCACTGTGATTTTATTATTCAGGATAAAATTTACCTCTGGGTGGGGGAGAAAAGAGAATGAGAGGGACACGCAGTTGAGTCCAACAGTTTTGGTAATGTTGTAGTTTCTAGTTTGGTGAGGGATTTATGAGTTCCATTTCTTAAGTTATTCTGCAAGGCTCTGGAAAGGTGTAATAATGGCCACATGGCATAGCTCATAAAAGTTTTTTTTTCTAAAGCATATAAGCAAAGTGAATAAGCTGCCAAGATCACACTTTTACCATCCCCAAAGCTCCACCCTTTCCCAAAGCACCACCACCAGCCAGATAAACCTGGATTCAAACCGCACTTGCCACAATCACCCTTGACATGGGAAATGCGTCAATGAAACTGACCCATTGGCAGAGATGTCCCTGCAGTCATCGCTCATACAGCCACACCTCCACGTGCTCGGCATCATAATGGTAAAGAGAGCAACTGAAAGTCTTAAATAAGACTTTTCCATAATTCCCCACTCTAGTCGAGCAGGGGTCAATTTTCCATGAATGCTTTTTACTTTGGTAGCATATGAAGCTTATTGAGTCTTGCTCTCCACCTTATTTCCTTTGAGCTTTACGTGTTTTTCCACAAGAATTTTATATTTAAACATAGAACATTAAGAAGTATTTCTTAATAAATCACTTGCATTGCCTGGGCAGGAATTCATTGTATATTGGCTCTTTAATATGAAGAGCTCTAATGGAAGAGGCCAGTTGGCCCCTGGGTTATCAATCATTCCCCACTGTGTTCTGTGTTCATAGATGGGATTAATACCAGGGTCTGAGTTCTGTTTTATAATGCTTAGATGTACCTTGATATCCCTGAAGATATTTTATAGTTTCTTCCTATGGTAGACTATTTGCAAAGATGGCTATTGCAATGGATTTAATGTCTGTGTGACCCCAAAATTCTTATATTAAAATCATAACCCCCCAATGTGATGGTAGCAGGACGTGGAGCTTTTGGGATGCAATTAAGTTATGAAGATAGATTCCTCACAAATGGGATTAGTGCCCTTAAAGAAAGAACCTCAGAGACCTCTCTGGCCTTCTTTTCACCATGTAAGGACACAGTGAGAAGTTGGGGCAATGTGCAGTCCCAAAGAGGCTCCTCCCCAGAATCCTACCCCACTGGCACTCTGATCTTGGACTTTTAGCCTCCAGAGCTGTGGAAAATAAATATCTATTGTTTATAAGCCACCTAGTCTATGGTACTTGGTTATAGAAGCCTGAATTAAGAATTAAGGATAATTCTTCCCATCCCTGCATGCATACCCCTCTGCAAGGTGACTATCACACTTCTCAGCAAGAAGTGGAGCCTATTTCCCTGTATGTGGGATCTCATCTGCCCCTGTGATCAATCCAATGCCATGAAATTATATTGCCTGATTTCTGGGATTGGGCCTCCATGCATTTCTGTTCCCAGCACCTTGAAATGCTGACTTGAGACCATACAAAAAGGCACAGCCAGCCTATTGGGGAATGGGAAGTTCCATATAGTAGAGATGATCCCCCAGACCAAACAACCAACAGTCAGAATCATGCGAGTGAGCCCCTCTTAGGCTGTCCATGCCCAGACCAGTGGCTGGTCACGTGAAAGCCCTCAGAAGAGAACCACATAACCGCCCAACTGAGCCCAACCTAAATTGATGGGCTAAAGATTTGTGAACTAATACAAATTGTATTTTTAAGCCACTAAGTTTGGGGAGTAGTTTGTCCCACCACAACAGATGCCTGGCATCCTGCCCTTACTCTCTCCCCTTCTATCTGAATACATTGTTGTGTGTGAGTAGAAACAGGGCCACTTGTACTGTAGCTCTCCCCTCAGATATTAGTCAGGTGAGAAACAGTGCTCCCCTGTACATCTGAGAGGACTGAGGAATCAAGGTGACCTGAATTACTTATTCTAAGACTTGAATATTTCATCAACTAGAATCCCAGTGTTGGAATCCTTAGGATAGGCTGTTTAATGATAAGACCTCTCAGGTAAATTCTTTCCCAAACTAGAGTACCTTTCAATTATTCTTAGGCACTTTTATTATGTTATTTGATATTTTTCTTTTTTTACCATAACAATCTTGTAATCTTGTATGTGAGTTTTCTTTTTTTTTTTTTTTTTTTTTTTGAGACAGGGTCTAACTCTGTCACCTTGGGTAGAGTGCTGTGGCATCACAGCTCACAGCAACCTTAAATTCTTGCGCTCAAATGATTCTCTTGCCTCAGCCTCCCGAGTAGCTGGGACTACAGGTGCTGGTCACAATGCCCAGTTACTTTTAGAGACAAGATTTTGCTCCAGCTCAGGCTGGTCTCAAACTCCTGAGATCAGGCAATCCACCTGCCTTGGCCTCATACTAGGAATTATAGGTATGAGCCACTGCGCCCAAACTTTACATGTGATTTTTCAGTATTTCTCTTCCTAAATCAGAGTTAGACTTTGCTTCCCTTTTGAATTGCCTCAGAACATGTTCCTTTTTTAACTGTGTGTTATTCTTAACCCAACGTCTTTGAGGCTGTGATGGGAGGACTGGGTTGGCGACTGGTGCACAGACTCACAGGGCTCTCATGGCTTCTTCAACTCCAAACTACATTTCTGATGTTCTCCACAGCCCCCTACATGGGGGGCTTCTTTTCCTCCCAAACTTCACTTTCTGCTGCCAAAAATACAACTCGTGTGTGCTGTGATGTGAATATGGGAAACCACACCGCGAAGCAGCTTAGCCTGTACTTGACAGATTAGAGATGATTTTCTCTTATTTGCCTGTGTCAGGGCAGCAGTGTATTTATTTTTCTCTTTGAAACCAGTGACAGCAATGACTGCACCAGCTCAGAATCCAGACAGTAAGGCACAGAGGAGGCATGAGGCCTCTGGTCTGACTCAACACAGCCTCCCGAGCTCTGCTGTTCTGCAGCCTACTGAAAATGGAGCCAGAAAGAGCTGCAGCGCAGACTCAGTGTCTTGGGCAGTGAGAAAAACACGGTGGGAGGGGGACGAAATAGGAGAGAAAGTGAAGGTAGGTGGGAGAAGAGAAGAAAATATAGGGGCTTTGCGGTTGATAAGGATTAACCCAGGGATACTGTGAATATGCTCTTGGCACTTTGGCCTCTCTACTGCTGCCTGACAACCCCAGCTGTTCTTTTTAACACGCACACACACAAGAAAAAACAACAGAAAAGTCAGAGTTTCCCAGAAATGGTAGTAATGGTAGTTTCCCAGTCTCAGCAAGCCAAGTTTTATAAATCTGTGAAATAGCTCCTTTCACTCACTTCTTGTCTCTTTTATCTTCTTTTTTTTTTTTTTTTATTTGGTAGGGGGGAACTGTGAAACTTTTTTGAAAGAATTTTAACAAATTTCCAATGTAAGAACAGTCTGCATTCATCATTTCACTTTGTCTTCTTTTAAGTCTATGGTGGGGGACGCCAACCGCTGGGGGGTCTCGTAATTGTAACTGATATGTACAAGAGAATGTATAGATGATATATGCAAATTATAAATTTTAGTAACGTATTGAAAACCTGGAAACAAAGCCAAACCCAGGAGCCAGATCGTTACCAATAACTTATCTCTCCTATTGGTTTCTTTTCATCCAATTCTTTTACTTCTTCCCCAGACAGTCACACCTCTGAATTTTGTGTTTTTAATTCCCTGACTTACTTTGCACCTGCCTCTGTGCCTCCACCTCTACAGGCATGCTTAGACAATACTGTTCAATCTGAGCTGTTTGTGACCATTATAAAAATGATGCCATCCCACCTGTGGCCTTACGGGATTTGATTTTTTTATTTTCCATCATTTCTGAGATTCACCCATGTTGTCCTAGGTAGCTTTTTTGTTGTTTTTCACTACTGTCATGTGGGTTTATTTGCCTATTCTCTTGCTAATGGAATCGGAGTTGTTTCCAAGTTTTTGCCATTGTGAATGGTGTTACTATAAGTATCCTCCAATGTGTCTCCTAATACTCACGTGGAAGTGGATCTCTAACAAAAACACTTAAAAATATAGTTACAAGATCAACAAATATAAACAAAGTATATGAGAATATATTTAGACATTTAACAAATTATATTCTCAGAAGAAAAAATATTAGAGTAAATTCATAAGAAAGAAATTTGTAGTAAACTTATATGAACTACAGTAATAGTAGATAAGATATTCCTGAAGAAAAAAAAATATCCTGTATGCCTTATCCTATAGGATATAGACACTTATTATGAAGCTATATAAATTGAGTATAGTATTGGTGTAGGAAAAGATAATAAATCAATGAAATAGAATTAAGAGTCTAGAAATAACTGTGATACATGATCCAAAAGGGTTAGAGAGCCCAGGGAAATGCAGGACTAAACAATAAATGGTGTTAATGTTACTGGTTGTCTATTTGGGGAAAACAAAGTAATTGGATGTCAACTTTGGATCATTTACAAACATCAGTTCCAGAAAATGATCTTACTGAAAAAGGTATGGTTTCCAACACTTACCAAGAAAATGTTTTTCTGACTCTGAGGTAGAAAATGGTTTATTAAACAAAATACAAAAATTCTAATCATAAAAGAAAAGGTTTATACATTTGACCACATTAAAATTAAGAACTTCCGTTCACTAAAAGGTATCACATACAAAGTAAAAGTACAAGAGTACAAGACACAAAATAAGAGAAAATATTTTTAAAATATATGTGAATATGGATTAATATATAAAGTCTATCAAAACTCTGGAAAAATTAATAAAAAATATGGCAAAAGAACCCAATAGAAAAATGGAAAGCTTGAAAAGATATCAAATAAAAGTCAATTAGCTTAACTAACAATCAAGGAAACACATATGAGAACAACAATTCCCCTCTTAAGCATTGCCGATCTAGTAGGCATGAAATGAAATGAAATTCACACCTACTACATTGGCAATACTTAAGAGGGGAAATTGGTACAGCAGCTTTAGAAAACAATTTGGTATAATTTAGAAAACTAAATATTAATTTGTATGCCCTGTAACCAAGCCCCTCCACTCTTGGATATATATTCAGAGGCACCAAAAAAGAGTATACACACACTTTTTTTTTTAATAAAAGAAAAGAACTGTATTAAAATTGTAATACTCAAGTCATCCTTGATGACTTTTGGCAATTACAAGAGGTGCTCGAACTTGACTTGTGTTCATCTTTTGTTATCAGTATATATTTAGTATTACAATTTTAATACAAGTTTTTTCCTTTCTTAAAATGTATACAAGATAGTCATCAAATTTGGGAATAAGACATACATAAAATAAGTAATTTATCCTCATTACCTTATAGTACATGGTAAAAGAACAGCATTAATATTTCCAGACTTTATGGCCACCCTAAATGCATCTTAGGGAAGCCTTCAGTTCTAGTTAAATGTGGAGATACCCCAAATCCTCCCCATTCCAACTATGTCTTTGCGCAGGCTTTTGAAAAACATACTTATTTTTTGCTTTTGTGGATTGTAGCTCCCTAGGAGAATCTGATTAAATGGTGAACTGAACTCTATGCAGACTCTCTCCCATAAAAAATTCACTAATTCCTGAAGTTTTTCTATGTACTATCTCAGGGTCTTTGTTTCTTGGGTTGAGAACCTTGCTCTAAGTCATTCTCTTTCTAAGGTGAGAGATTAAGGAAGGCCGTGGGGGACGGATCAGCCTCTACTATGGGCTGCACATCTTCAGGTTTGGGTTCTAGACTCGCAAATGTGTTCTTTCTTCCAATCAGCATTTTGGGGCAACTGAACCTCACCGTACCTCTCCTAAATAAGCACAGAACAACAGGAACTCCAGAATCAGTGCCCAGGGTGCTTAGGTCTGAAGGTCCTCAGTTGAGCAGGTACAATGACACAAGAGGGCCGAGGGAGACCACTCATAAAGCCCCTTCACTCCTGTGCCTCATGGACAGATGGCTGGGGGTGTCAGGCTCTAAGGAATGTTGGTATGAATGATGTAAACAACTTCACACTTACAAAGCAATTTTTCCTGAGTTACCAAAAGTCCAGCATTCTAACCACACAAAATGGATTCATAACCATCTCTTCAACCCCCTCAGTATGAGAAGACAGGTTTCATTTCCAGTTTGCAATTATATTCACAGCCAATTCTTAAGAATTTAGGTATTTTAGGGCGGTGCCTGTGGCTCAAAGGAGTAGGGCACTGGCCCCATATACCAGAGGTGGTGGGTTCAAACCCGGCCCTGGCCAAAAACTACAAAAAAAAATTAGGTATTTTATAATTTCTAACCATAATGGTAGATGTAAGAATCTAAAATTATGGAGTAGATGTAAGAATCTAAAATTATGGAGTAAGATGTAAGAATCTAAATTATGGTTTGTCCAACAGATATAATTATTAATTATAAATTACTGCATGAAGAGTAAAATGTCAATTTAGGAGGAAGGAAGAATCCAAGGAGATTCTAAGAGCATGTTCTGGAACACCCTCTGATGTGAAATGAGGGTAATAATATACTTAACTCATAAAGGTGCTATAAGAACAAAACAAGATAATACATGTAAATTGCTTAGGTCACTAGTGCATGTAAAGAAAGTTTAAAAAGTGAGCTATTCGTAAAATTACTTACATCTATGCCTCTTTCTCCAAATATTTTTGGAATTGTATAATTTGTTTTAATTCATCATTAACAGAGAAACTAAAAGAATATCATTGTTACTGCTCTTTAAAAAAGAAGCATTTCATGTACACCAATGATTTCTTGTGAGCACCAGGTAAGCTGTCATTGTGACACATCTTTATTACATAGAGGAGGCAGATGTGATCTTGAAGATAAAGAAACAGTTCCCTAGATGGAGGAGAAGGACAGAGAGATATTTCGAACACATCAATTCTTCATTTTTTTTTAAGAGATGCATTTCAGATACTTAAGTGATAAAATGGGGATAGGAGTACTAGAAAAAATGGTTGAATTCTTTAAAAAACAGTCCATCTTTTAAAAAGAAAAAGAAGTCTTCCCTGGTCTTATTGCCAAAAAGAATATTGTTCAATTTTCTCATGTATAAGGAAAAATGTTTTATAACTCATTTCTGAAATCATATGACATTGATAAAACTTTTAAAGATCTCATTCATTCAAATAAATCCAAAGATCTCAACTTCTATAAAGCATCTGAATCTACCTTTCAAACTAACCTATGGTTTAATCAGATATAGTTTTTACCCAGAGAAGACCATGGCCCAGGAGTTGACACTGATTCGTGTTCCAGAATCGCTCTCCGTGGCCTTCACGTTCTCATACATTCTGATCCAGGGCTTCATGGCTTCTGTCTGCTGAATCCCCAACATTTTAGCTCCCACATTCCCTGGCACTGCTCTATGAAACCTACTCTCTTTGCAAAATGTTCCCCACACCCACCTTAACTAATGCACCTAATATCATAGAAAATCCTTCTCTATCAAATGATTACCTAGGACTCCCTTTCTCTATGAAGTTATTCTTAAAGAAGTCAGTCTAACTTCTCTATTTGAAGTCCTTCTTTCTGCCTATTTCATGCAAGAATGAGTATATCCGCATAAACTCAGGCATCCCTTAAAAATATGAACTCTTTTTGGATGGAATTCCCAAAGAAAAATCTCCCATGTCTATGAGAACTCTTACTTGGTTCATGAAGAAACATATGGCATGTTGGTGAATATTGATGGATTTATACTACTTTATTTTTTAGTACTAAAATTCAACAAACAGAAGGAAAGCAGGTTTTTTTGGCATTAAGAATGACTCTGGAGCCAAATGATTTAGTTACTAATCCCAGTTCTATTACTTACTGTTGTGTTATTCTCTCCAAACCTCAGTTGTTTCATCTGTTAAATGAGGGTAATAAATAGTATCTACTTAATAGGATTATTTGGAAGATTAAATAGATTATCTGTGTGAAGTACTTTAAAAGGGGGGCATATACACAGCATACATTCACATACAGTATATATGTAATTTTCTATGTTTTGTAGAGACAGGGTTTTGCTATGTAGTTCAGTCTGGTCTCAAACTCCTGGACTCAAATGCTCCTCAGACCTCAGCTTCCCAAAGTGCTAGCATTATAGGCTTGAGCTACCTCGCCTGGCCAATATTTGATGGGTCCATTTTTCCACTAAACCATCAATTCCTTGAGGATAGTGACCTTGTTTTTTCACTTGTATATCCCTATCACTTAGCACTTCTGGTTGGCACAAGGTCTATGTAAAAGAACATTTATCTTTTTGTTGTGATTGAACAGATCCAGTTAATGGATATAAACTATACTTTTATTCTGCCATACTCTTTCTAATCTATATTTATTACATATGTATATACTTTTTATTTTTATATAGTTTGACTCATAAAAAATGTTTCAAAAATAGTACAGAGTTTCCATCTACCATTCATCCAACTTCTGATGATGATGATCAGGTGTAACTTTAAAAATTCATGCTTGAAGGAGAGAGCAGAAAGAGAAAGAAGGAGGGAAGGGTGAGGAAAGGAAGAGCAGAGAGAGGGAAGGAGAGGGTGGCGCCTTGGTGTGTGCCACACCTTTTGGGGGCAAGACAGGATTGCAAGAGGGACTTTGCCTAACAAATGCTATCAGTGTAATCTGGTTTATTGTACCCTCAATGAATCCCCAACAATAAAAAAAAATGAAAGAAAAAAATAATAAAAATGAAAGGGGGCATAGCATTATATATTGTTGCTGCTTTTTTCTTAATAGAAGTTATCTAAGAAATAATTTAGATTTTTCACGATTGTGCAAGCATATGATATAAGAATGTAAACTTGAATACAAGTATACTCATGTACTTAAACCCAGTCGAATAAAGGAAGAATTGATGGGCTCCTCCTTCATGGGCACAATGTAGGGGTATAGGGCACATTATTAGGAGCGGGACACAACTACAAGAGGGACTTTGCCTAATAAATGCAAATATTGTGACCTGGTTGGCTATAACCTCACGTTAACCTGAAATTAAAAAAAAAGTTAAACAATACAATAGTATATAAAATAAAATTCAAAAGAAGGAAACAGGATAACAATAAAGATTGGCAACTTCTATAATTTGGCACCATTGTCCACGAGTTTGAAATGTGGAGTCCTTATAAATTTCAGATCCCCATGTTATGGAACTGCTACCATCAATCTTTGCCATAAACAAAGGGACATTTGTTGCAGCACACACGTCTCAGAGCCCTCTGTCAATGTATAGACACCCTGTTTGGGGATGTACAAGAACCCAACAGAAATTGGTAAAAGGTAAGGGCAACGGCACAACCTGCTGTGTTAGGAGCCAAAGCTCTGAATTGTCTTGAGCAGGCCCTGCTGCCCAGAGGTGGGAGGACTGAGCCAATTAATTAGCGTTTCAAGATGTTGCGCCTTCAGAATGAGGCGCTTTAATTACACAGATCTCTGAGGCCCTTGCTATTTTTGAAATGGGAATGTGTAACTTTTGCACCCTCACAGAACAGAAAATCCTCCACCCCCACTCTCCCACTGCAAACATGCTTGAGAAGGATCAAGTACCTCTCAGGTCACTCCCAGTTCAAAGGCCACTTGTATGTCCAGACTCCATGTGTCCCAGGTTTACACTCCTGGAAGCCTCCACTTTCAGGGGCTAAAAGCTTTAGCTTCCTCACTGCCTTAACCATGCTGGATATTTTCATATAATGTAGCCCAAATTGTTCTAGACTCAATGCAGAATTTTCAACGTAAAATACTCCAGCTTTACAGGTAAAGACCCCTCTTGACCCCTTCTTAGTTTTCAATTGACATGCACTAACCACTTCATGGCTACTAACCACACTAACCACTAACGCATGACCAGCATGTGTTTTTAGCACCACTTTCTTATATTAGAGTTATAATTACTGTATGCAGTAAAAATCAAAGGTGGAGTTAACTGTATCAGACAAGTTAAGATGTGTATGTCATGTAGTCGTCACAGCTGGCGGTTTAATGCACTGGGTAGGATTGTAAGTGAATTGGACTGGCATCGCCATTCATACCACATTTCAGCTTGTGATGAGCTGCAGGCCCGAGTTTGACTTATGGCTCAGTAGCATCAGCAAGAAAATATAATGAGGAGGAAAATAAATCTGCCTTCTACAGGGTATTGAACAAAAAGCCATCCAGTCCTTAAATGGCTCTGCTGATATTTGACCTCGGAGGTTCTAGACTGCTGTCTATACATTTTTTACAGGAAGAAAACCCTCGACAGATAGTTACTATGGTACTTCCGTCAAATACAGGTAGAGTCTTGAAAAGAAGATGGGAAAAGAAGGCAACAGGCCTGTCTGTATTATCCAAACAAGAAACAGAACACAGCATGCTTCACAGAGCTCAAGCCAAGTGATCCATATTCCCCAAGCTAGAAGTCCAAACCTCACAGAGAAAATCCAGAAATCCTCGAGTTTGCTTTGATTGGAAGCCTTGTGTGTGTCAGAAGACGTGTAAGCCTTGGAAGTAAGTCAGAAAAATGTACAAAGATGTGATGTACTGGAAACACAGACAATTATTTAACCAGCATGAATCCAGAAAGTGTGAGATACCTCTCACAGATCACAGAGCCCAGAGCCTCCTGGAAAGAGAGTTCCAAATGTCACTTACCCTATGACGATACAGGAGATGGCAGTTCCCAAGAAGGCATATGTTAAAATAGATCCTAAGTTCTGAAAAAAGTGTCTCTGGGGAGAAAGAAATTAGAGTACATCAGCATTTTTTCTTAGTGCAACAGAAAATAAAAATTAATGTGTGCATTTGACAGGCCAGCCCTTCTCTCACTACCTAGGTGAATTTTGGTTTTGGACCCTCATTCCTGGTCTTATTATACTGATAGAGGCTTAGATGATTTACGTTGCAAAGAATGGGCAGGGGGAGGCAAGAAACAGGAAAAGACTTCATCTGCAAGGTGATTTGGAAGGGATGAAGGAGCCAACTGCCAGAACCGGCTGGACCTGGGAGGAAGAAGGGCAGATGATGTCTGTGCAGGTGTCTGGGTCAATTAGCGGGCATTTTATTGTAAATGCGACTCATTTAGCATTTACAAATATACTGGTCTAAGAAATTTAAGTTGTCTCTTGACTTTTATTGGATGTCTGACTTCTCTGACTTTTATTTTTTTTTATTTATTTTTATTTATTTTTTATTGTGGTTTCACAGCTCACAGCAACCTCAAACTCTTTTTTTTTATTATTATTATAGATAAAAATATGCACCATAGATGTGGCCTAACCCATCACCCTCCCTCCACCCAAACCTCCCCCCTCCCTTCCCTGACTTTTATACGTGTTCTGAAAGTGATGAGATCAAAACTTTAAGGCTTATAACAATTCATTTTATTTTAATGAATCAGCCCCAAGTGACTCCTAACGTTGGGGCTGGTGATGAGGAAGGAAGACCCGAGTGAACCCAGCCTTCTGGATTCCCATGCTTGCTTATGGAAAACTCCCAGTTCTTTAAAAGGGAGTTGAGTAGCCAGAAGTGGCAGGAGGAGGGAGCCTGGTGTACAAGAGAAAATCAGGCTGCACAGAACACGCAGCCTGGCTGCAGAGGACGACTGTTACAGGGATGAGAGCCCCAGGAATCTCTTCGGGGAGACGAGCATCAGAAGAGCAGCCACGTTACCTCCAAGTCTCAAAACGCACACAGGCCAGAGTCTCACTCTGTGGCTCGGGGAGTGCGATTACTTAAATTCTTACATGAATTATAATATACAAAATGTGCAGAGTCAGGCTGAGTCTAAGTATTGCCAGATAAGTGCATAGAAACTTCAAAACTGGATTTTCTCTCTGAGTAACAACATCATTCTTCAGTTTTCACTTTGACAGATAAACTCAACATTAACAAGTGAACTCTAGAATAACACCCTCCAATAGAAAATATAATAAAAGTTATACATGCTATTAAAAATTTGTTACTGGCCACATTTTTTAAGAAAGATGAAATGCATTGTGATAATATGTCCATTAATCTATGATGTCTGAAATATTATCATTTCTATATTAAATCAATATAATACATTATTGAGATACTTTACATTATTTTTTAACATAAAAATCCACTGTATTTTATTCTTAAAGTGCATCTCAGTCAGACTAGCCACATTTCAAAGTTCAATAGTTGTGTGTGACTAACAGCCTGTTTCTTAGAGTAAATTTAGAAGAATCCTGTAACTCTCAGCTTTCAGGTTTGAATCTATACCACATAATCTAAGATGATATTTTTACCAAAGAGGTAAACCCACAAAAATAACTATTTTTTCATTAATAGTGGTAAAATTCTCTATTTAATGATAAAATAAAAAAAGACCATTGTATATTTACCTTCTTTAGACTATATCCTGCATGAAATATAATCGGTGGCAGTAAAACATTGAAGAAGATTTCTGGATCAAATGTCATCTATCAGAAAAGATGAAAGCACAGTTAGAAAGATGTTGTTGGGCCATTAAAAATTTTGTCTTATGAACAGTTTCTATGGCTAAGGTTTTATAGGGCACATTAACATACTATTAAATTAGCACAGATGAAAATATGAGAAAATGGCTGGGTGTGGTGGCTCTTGTTTGTAATCCTAGCACTTTGGACTTTGGGAGGTTGAGGCAGAAGGATCACTTGAGAACAGGACTTCAAAATCATACTGGGAAATGTAGTGATACCCTATCTGTACAAAAAAATAGAAAAACGTTGGCTGGGCATGATAGTACACAACTCTACTCCCAGCTACTTGGGAGGCTGAGGCAGAAAGGTTGTTTGAGCCTAGGATTTTGAGGCTGCAGCGAGCTAGGATGCTGCTGCTGCACTCTGTCCTGGGTAACAGAGCAAGATCCTGTCTTTAAAAATAAAAATAATAATAATAATAATAAAATAAAAAGAACAAATGAAAAGAAAGTAAATAAAAATAGGAGAAAACAAAATTTAGCATAACTATAATTTTTGACTGTAAAGCCTGTACACGGCTACCCTATAGCTAATAACAATAAAAAAAATTAATGAAATCTCTATGAGAAAAAAAATTGAATTAGTTTATCCATTCTTCTTATTTTAAATGTCTTTTCATTAAATTTTAATTTTTCTCAACAAATTAGTAATGCTGTCATTTGGGCTTCTGACAAAGATGTATTTCATGTTTTTTCCAAATAAAACATTTTTTGGAAATGTGCTCTTTGCTTTCCCCATTTTATCCTGTTCCAAAGTTTAAAGTATTTTCTAGACGCCATGACAAAACACAGGTTAAAATAAACTTGGCTGCAAGACAATTACAACTTCTTATGAAGCACAGTGAAATGACTTGTAAATTGTTTTGAATCCAATATTGCTATCTTCTGGGTATTTAATCTCTAAAACTTTCCTAGATTCATCTTCCCATTTCCCTGTTCTCTTATCTATTATCCTTCTCTCTCTCTCCCCCACCCCACTCTCGGTCTTACATACGCACACATGCAAACACGCATTTTATGCCTGAATTCTTACTCATATCTGAAACTGCATCTTAAAATTTTCCCTGTGAAATCTGCCTGATCCCCTGTCCAAATCGACCATTCCATGGTCTGTGCTTTTCTGGCACCAGTGGCCTTCTCTTGTGAGAGCTGTGTTTCATCATATACTGCAAAATCATTGGTTTGCATTTGCTTCCCCAATTAAATTGTATTACAAGGATGCCTTTGTCAATTCTGCACTGCCTCCAGCCCTCCAAGTGCCTAGGCCAGTGCTCAGCACACATCTGCTGCCTTGGTAGATGCTCTGAAGGAAAAGGTTCCTTCAAAGAATCACCAGGAGCAATTGGTTTGGGGTGAGGTGGTCAGGGAGGGTCTCTGAGGATGTGACATTTAGACCAAGAACCAAAAGCAGAAAAGTGGCCCAAACTGGAGAAGAGTGAGGGCAGAGATGCCCAAGAAAGACTCCCATGGGCAAGGTGCTTTTAAAAGTCAAATCCATTTATATGGAAAGAATTATCCTTGCTCACATGGCAGGCAAGGATTATTTAAGCCAAAATTAAGAAAAGCCTCTCTGGGTTCCATTTCTCTTGCACTTTGGCCTGGCAGGGTAAGTCAGAAGCTCCCATCCCCCTTCCCCATACTGGCCCTTCAATTCTGTTCATCTTCATATTTGGGAAGGGGGAAGTGGAGTCATCTAACTCAGCCTGGGCGCTCCCGCAGGCCTGCCAGGCACCCACTGATGGCACAAGCCCTTGCACCAGCCAGCGAGCATCCATGTGGGTCAGTTTGGCCCATCTTGACCCTGAGCTTTCTGTGACAATCTCTGCTTTCTCCTTGGCCCACACGGCCTTGCTCTTATAGTATGTCTTGCCTTATTAGTAACTCTGATATTAGTTTGTCATGATTCAAATCCATGAGAAGTGGGAAGTGATGGGTCCAACTCATCTTTCGTGTCAGGCCTAGGGTCCCCCGTAGCTGGCATGGTCATGAATTGGCTGACTTTGGGTGGGTGACAATTGCTGGGCTCCTAGAGTCCACACAATCCTTCCTTCTGGAACAATGGAGGATGTGCCAAGATTTCTAAAGTCCTGTCTGCTATGTGCACCATTTCTGAACATCTAGCATGATTCTCTACATATAGAAAGAGAAGAATGGAAATATTTCCTGCCTTCTTCTGCTCTTCATCAAGCCAATGGCCTTATGTTTTCTTGCTTTGGTAATTGTCTCTCCTGTTTCTCCTAATAATTGGTAAACATTTTCAGCTAAGAACACGCTATTGCATTTACTGTATATACTCGAGTATAAGCCGAGTTTTTTCGGCACAAAATTTATGCCGAAAAACCTGAACTCGGCACAAATTTTGTGCCGAAAAAACTCAGCTTATACTCGAGTATATACGGTATTTGTTTCTCCACATTGTACTTGTCCTAGTTCATTACCTGACAGGAGAGGAATACATTTTGCAGGTTATTAGCTGATAGAAGAGGGTGCCTGGGAAACCCTCAGTGTAGGAATATTCCTCAGCTCTCTGTCCTTTTGTTGGCTTATCCAAAACCAAAATTGTGCATGAGTACCAGGGCACTCTCTGTAATTAAATACCTGAGCAAAAGAGAGAGGTTGGCAAGAAGAAAGGAAGAACTATTTTCTTAGCAAGTACCTACTCTGTCCCAGGCTCATCGTTGGATGTTTTAGGAATAGTATTTCATTTAGTCTCCACAGGAGAAAAGAGAGGGAGAAATTAATCCATCTCATTGGCTCAGCCGTGAGGTCATTAATTTCAGGGTGTACACTAGGCACCAGGGATCACATCCACCTTACACAGTGAGAAAGCTAAAGCTTAGGAAGGTTTTGACTTGCCAAGGTCAGGCAGTTACCTAATGATCGAACTAGGTTTATAGACCCAAGGTTTTGTCTCCAAAGCCTATCTGAGTTTCCTATATTCAGTCATGTGGCACATAAAAACATTCTGGTCAACAACAGACAACATATTCAACAGTGGCCTCATAAGATTATAATATCAAGAGTATAATACCATATTTTTAGCCTATCTTTTCTATGTTGGAGATTTAATACACAAAAACTCATCGCTGTGCTACAACCACCCATTGTGTACAACTGCCTGGAGTGTACAACTCAGCACAGCGACGAGCCATACAGGTTTGCAGCCTGGGACAAAAGGCTCTGCCACGTAGGTTCAGGTAAGTGCACTGTGATGCTTATACAACAAAGAAATTGCCTGATGCATGTCTTGGAACTCATCCCCATCATCAAAGGACACATAACTGCATCCTAACACACTGTACTCTGAAAAAACAGGGAGGGTCTACTTTCAATTCTGCCACCAGAAATTACTTAAGTTTTACTCTCCCCACACCCTGTTGTCCTTGAGAGAATTTTTGTGCTTTGAGTCAAAAACACAGCAAGGCTGCTTTCTATGTGACTTTATGCAGTTTATCTCAGTGTTAATTTCTAAAACTGAGTGTATCTTATTTAATGGAAAAAAAGCTTATTTGTTTGCAAAATAGTCATAAAGGACCTTTGTGTTAGGCTCGTACTAGACGGTAGAGGGTCCTGCCCTGGGAGTTTCCCTGCTGTTTCCCTCCCTGAGCATCCTACCTACTCACCTGAGTTGTCCTAAGTGCTGTGACAGAGAATGACAAGGCGAGATTGGCTTCAGGTGGGATGGTCAGGGAGAAAGTGACACTTAAGCCAAGATCCAAAAGCAGAAAAGGGGCCAAAACAGGAGGCCAGGGGAGGCCAGAGAGTTCTAGGAGCAAACAACATGAGCAAAGATCTGGGGTAGCAAAGACCCATGTGTTTGAGAAGCACCAAGAAGAGGTGGGCAGGGTCAGAGGGTGGTCCTCATGGAGAGACGAGGCTGAAGAAGATAAGGTGAGATTGGGCAGCAGTGGAGGTAATTCCAAACAGAACAGGTGCCAGTGGAGGGCTGGAGCAGGGGTGCCGAGCATCTGATTAATGCTTTAAGAGAATTACTTGGGTGATGACTGTGTAATCCAGCTGAGAGAGGTTGGTGACCAGGAGCTGGGGACAGCTCTGAGATACACTGGGGAGACAGAATCGGCAGTCGACAGGTTAAGTGTTGGGCACAACAGGAAAGGGAAAAATTAATTCTTCTGAGTTTTTCCTTAAGTATCTAAGAAGGGCCAAGGTCAGTGTCTGCTAACTAGTAGCTGCTCATGAAATGTTGGTTTCCTTTCAGTCTCACGTATTTCACACTTCCAGAGAAAAATATCACTTAGATTACGATGGAGGCATGATTAAACCCAGTCATTTCTTTTGTTACCCTGGCTCATTTAAAAATCTAACTGAAAACCTCCTCCTGAATGCAACAGTCAGTACAGAAGGTAAAAATGATGATTTTCACCTCCCATATGCAGGGCGGCCATAAAGTTTGTGTGCAATTTAAAATACTGTACAATTTAAAATTGCATGCAAACCTGTGGCTGCCCTGTATAAAACCAATGCATTAAATGATTTCACTCTCAGGAAAACAAACTAATTTTCTCAGGTTTTGTGTTTCATAATGGATTCTGGGATCTTAATACATCTGACCCTTGGGCCAGAAATTTTGTGATGGCTTTTTGGAGAGAAGCGTTAATGTTCTGGCTCTAGGTTTTAGCTCCCTAATCTCTGGATTTTAATAAATAAAAACATAGGCACTAAGTTAACAGAAAAAACAAATCCTTTTAGTTCACGATCGAGGTTCCTTCTGTTGTATAAATTATTTTGAATAATGTTTAAGGCCGCGAATGCTCAGAGCCAAGCTACCTGCATTCAGATCCTAAGCTCTTTAGTTCTGACAGCTGTTTAAACTCCCTGTGTCTCAGTTTCCTAAGCCTTACAATGATCATAATAAATGATGTAGGACCTAATTCTAAGGCAGTTATAAGAATTAAATTAAAAAATAAAATTATATTAAATTAATATTTTTAAAGCCCTTGCAGCATTATCTGAAATCTAGAAAGCATGTTGTGTTTGTTTCTGAAGAAAACAAAATGTGAATAAATATTTTTAAGTTATCTCATTTGAAGAAACCACCTTATTGTCAGGAACTTCTTAAGGTTACTGTAAAACCTGAGGGAAGATGGTAATTTTTCTCCTAAGTTTACTCCCTTTCTAACATTGAAGAGAGTAAATTATTGATCTATTGTTATGAGGCTTCTTTAAGAATATATCAATTGCACAGTTGAGAAGTTTTAGCACAGTGATACATTTGTGAGTGTTCAAGGGATGAAGCCCTGCAGCTGTGCTCATCTGGAATAGAGAGACGCAGTGGCACAGCCTCCTGGACTGGAAATCCCTGCCTCGGCAATTTCTCTGCAAAAATCGAGTTAATCTCTCAACCAGAACATTTCAATAATCAGAATGCCCCACTCCCTGCACGCAGGTTAACTAATGTGCTGTTGAATTATATTTTCTGGAGCAGCCAGATGAAACTGGCAGGCTGAGAATGGCATGCAGCACACGAGGATTTATTTGTGTACACAAAACAGATTTGTGTTCCTTTCAGACTTGCTGCAAGCTTAGGAACTGCTAAACCAGAGTTCTGGGAGAAACTCCAAACCCAGACAATTTCTCAGAAATGGCTGGATCTGCCTCTGTGCTAACCCTCCAGATGGGAATTCCACATGTCATCCTGTTCAGACTTAGTGTTCAAATCATGGCCCTGGAGGTGAGGCGGTCTGGAAGGCCAAATCAATTAAAACTTTTTCATTATACTATGAGTAGGAAAAAAATCCAAAACCAAGGAGTAAATGGGAAGAGCAATAAACTAAAATTGATTAAGCCCTTTCATTAGTCTTTTAAAAAATAAATCTTATAGACAAACACTGCCAAGTAGAACTTCTTATAATGATGGAAATGCTCTATTATAGCACTATACAATCTGGTAAGCACTGGTCTTGTAAGCTTTTAAGCACTTAAACTGTAGCTAGTAGGGTGGTGCCTGTGGCTCAAGGAGTAGGGCATAGGATCCATATACCAGAGGTGGTGGGTTCGAACTCGGCCCCAGCTAAAAACTGCATAAAAATAAAAATAAACTGTAGCTATTGCAACCAACGGGCTACATGTTTAATTTTAACACTGGTGGCTAGTGGCAATTGGACAGCCCAGTTATAGACAGTTAATAGAATTTAAAATTCATACTATTTTGTTTTTAGACATTCTATCATACTATCCATGGCATGACAAATTTGGAGCAACAGAACTGAATTTTGAGATGGAGGCATGATCTATGTTTTAAGAAAGCAGTGAGATTTTCACAGAATAGTATTTAATTCTTAAAGACAATATGGGGAGAGACAAACCACTAATATGTTCATGAGGATGAAATAATTTTTAAATATTATCTCATATATGCTTCAGCATTTGGCTATGGATGGCTCAGACATATGTTCGTAGAGATGATAAACTTGAAAACTTTGAAGAGTAGAAAGGAAATGCACCAAGTTTAATTTCCAAGTTCATCAGAAGGTCACAGCTACAAATTCCACGTGAGTCTGAGTATTAAGGCATTCATTGATTCAAAATGACTTATCTGAAAAGAAATGTCAATGTTCTCCTGAACTACTAAATAAATAAGCACTAAAATAACCACCCTAGTGAGGGACTGTGATTTATGTGGCATATACCTTCCAAAGAGGTCTTTTAAAAACATTGTTTCATCATGCTGACAACATTGCTGAGTGGAGCTGGCAAATGCAATTATCCCTATTTTCTAGAGACAGGAGAAGAAATTAATGGCATGCCAGTGTCCATCAATGAGACAGGGCTATCCCTGGGAATTGGATATATGAACATGAGCAAACCAAATCCGTGCTTTCCCAGGGAACATGGGGCTAACATAACCATCCAAAGCAAGATTTAGGAGTGTTTAAGAGAGGCTGGGACTAAGAAGGAGACTTTTGTTATTTTGCAATTGCTGATTCCTTTGGAAAGTAAAAGTGGTCAATGCAATAAGGCATTCAATCATCATCACTATTTTATTTATTTAAACTTACCAAGTCTCTTTTTGTTGAAAAGAACTTAAAGATATACGAGAGACTGAAGAAACAGATATACGAGAGACTGACCAAGAAGGTTATAGTCAAAGAGAGGAAAGGTGCTGAGTAATCACAGTATAAGCTGTAGTTCAGTTTTTGGGGACAGAGACATTACTCTGGGCTTCCAGACCCCACAGGAAGGATTGATGTTGAAGCAGCAGATGAGCTGTGTTTTGAAGAACAAGTAGGAGTCTATCCACCGGGCATGAACATGCAGAACCATGTTCTTTTGCCAGCCTTGGGGGCAGTGGGCTAGGGTTCCCCCAGCCACAGAAGAAACTGGCAGCTTCTTGGAGTTTCAGTTATACTTGGTAGTAATTAAAAATAAGCGCAGATATATTTAAGAAGTGAAACTAAAACTTGTCCGTTTTTTATACGAATAGGAGGCTGCACTGTGAACTTGGCTCAAAGAAGGTGGCTTTGGGACACACCTAGAGATAGCTCCAGGGTGTGCATTGCCTTTCTTCTGCCCTGGGTTATGCTTTGGTCTGAGAAACACCAGAGTGAGAGAATAGACTCAAAATACTGCATAAAAATATACCATCTACTGATTAGATGGCCCATTTATTTAACCTCTCTGAGCCTTAGTTTTCCGATTTGCGTTATGTGCATAAAAATGCCTACTTCCTAGAGTTGCTTTCGAGGATTAAATGTAATAATAAATTTAAAGGGTTATGGTTCCTACCTAGTGCTACTTTTAAAGAAATGCTCGGAAAAAAATCAATCAATCAATCAATCAATAAATAAATAAATAAAAGAAGAAGTGCTGGATGGACCTGAACCTAAATGAAAGAAAATGTTGAAGCAATGATATGAGGGGATAGGAAGCACAAGGCTCAGCTGGAGAACAGAAGTGGACAATGTGGGGGTTCTAAAGGATGGAGGAAAAGGTGAGGCCCGGCAGGTGGATACCACCCGGGCTGTGAGCCTCTCTCACACCCACTGAACATGGACTTCAACTCTATTCCAGCGGTTCTCAACCTGTGGGTCGTGACCCCTTTGGAGGTCTCCTGCATATCAGATATTCACATTAAAATTCATAACAGTTGCAAAATTACAGTTTTGAAGTAGCAACGAAAATAATTTTATGGTTGGGGGTCACCACAACATGAGGAACTGTATTAAAGGGTCAAGGCATTAGGAAGGTTGAGAACCACTGCTGTATTCAAACATGTAGAAAATCTGAGAAATTTTACACTGACAAGATTAAATAATAAAATAGCTATTGGGAGCATGAATTTGTATAACCTCCAAGAAGGATGATGTGGTAATAGCTACCAAAATGTGAACTGTCTATGCAACAGGATTCAGCAATAGCTCGTGTGTGAATTTATCCTGCAGATAACACTAGCAGATGTTGGGAATCATATTAATACAAAAGTATTTATTGCAGATAAAAGAATGGAAAAAAATGAAGCATTGAGGATGATTGGACCACAATTTATTTAATGAATTGCGTTATAATACATAAACTAGAATGCCCTGCAACTTTTAGAAATGCCGAGGAAACTGTTTGCCTGTGAACTGTTATGACTGTGCTCGGAAATTTGTTGTCAAGTCAAATGCAAGGTGCAGACCAGCGGGTCTGGCATGTGTAACAGAAACTTCTAAAGGCTCACACACCCATTTCCTTTTTGTCCTAGCCAGACATATAGAAGACATTTCCTTGCAGTCAGATGGGACCATGTAACTGAGTCATGGCCAATTGAATAGTGACAGAAATAATATGAGACATATCACTCCCAAGCTGGGTCCCTAAAAATCCCCCAGACTCTTGAGGCTTTCTGTTTCCCTCATTTTTCAGCTTATACGGAACATCCAGCCAAGATCCCTGAATCCATATGGGCTAGTAGAGTCACTAGGTTGAAGGATGCTGGAACCATTAATGGCTCTTGCAGAAGACCCTGGTGCCCCCATCACTGACCCAAAAAGTCATACTAGACTGAGACATGAACAGAAATAAACTTTTATAGTATTAAGCCACTGAGATTTGGGGGTATTTTATTAAAACATTTGGCCTATTCCACACTTTGTGTACAAAAAAAATAAGAAATGTATAAAATATTCACCTGTCTGTTTATATAGAGTAACTGTTGGCTGCTTCTGGGAAGGCTGGGGAGGAGGCCTTGGTGGCAGGAAGGAGGCGGCTTGGAAGAAGTTTTCTGTGTGTACCTAGCATGGGCTGGGAGTGACCTGTTGTTCCTTAGCTTCATATCTATAAATAAAAAGATGACCACTGCTTCTAATGGTGTATCCTATATTTTTCCCATCATGACACAAACAGAAAATGGTAATACGCAGCCATAGAGGATAAACTGGGAGGAAATTGGTGGGATTCTGAAGAAGCTGCTCATGGCTGAAGGATGGAAAGATCAGTATCTCACAGGACACTGTAACCCTTCAGCACAGCAGCCTGGAGCCCTGGGTAGGCCTGAGCACCCCTCACTGTCACCCCTCACTCCTCTTCTCACGTAGGAACCAGCCTGCTTGCTGAGTGGCCCCCCACTCCCTTCCTGCCAGCCTGAAGCTTTACAAGAGCAGAGCCCAGCAGGGAGGCCCTGATGTCTGGACCAGTCTGTCTGGTGGGGAGATAAGTCTTTCTCATTCTGGACTGAAAGATGAGCAAGCCGGCCCAACCACCAAGCCTCATTTCTTTACGTAGCTTTTCATCTCACACAGCTATTGGACTCCTGTATCTATTTCTCCACTGCTTACAAAATCAGATAGGCAAAAGAGATATAATATCGAATGAACCCTTCAAAAGTTCAACATACCCTTTTGTATCTTTTGACCATTAGGCCATGGGAATGTGTTATCTATTCAGAATTAGACTACTTGGCTTTCTTATTTCTTGTTTAAAGAAGATGTCTGTGTAGATTACTTTGCATGGACCTCAAAATTGGCCCGAATGAAGGGAAATCATTGTTAGGCTGCAGCTACCAGAATGGGCACAAGGTAATGACCGTGAGAATAAAGGTGGCTGTGACAGAATGGAAAGCAAGAAAGGAACCCAGGAGACGGCCATTCACTCAACAAGCATTTACTTAAAATAAGCCAGGTGTATGCAGGGATGGTGGGTGAAATCGAGAAGTAAAAAGGGGAAGTTCCAAAAGGAAACTTTGCTTTTGTACTGGGGTGAGTGACCCGGAATATGGTTGGGGAGGAATTGGAAAGACTGAGGAGCCCCAGAGCCTTCTGTTCTCTAAGTCTGGGGTGTCTGTGGGCTGCCATGGTGGAAAGCCTGGGGCTAACGGAAACGATCCGGAATCACCAGCATGGGAGAAACGAGGGGATGTGAACATTGGGATCTCTGGGGAGTGAGTGCCAGGAGCAGAGGAGAGGGCCAAGGACAGAATGCTAGGAAGGGGAGGCGGGGGATGACCAGGAGGAGAGTGGAGGATGATGACACTCGGGGCCACAGAAAGCTGGGGCAAAGTGAAGTTCAAAGGGGCTGCTGCTCCCTAACACGGCGCTGCCAGGTTTAGAAAATAATACAAACCCAGGATGCCCAGTGAAATTGGAACTTCAGATAAACAGCAAATACTTTCTTCAGAATCATTTCATAGTGCAGAATACTTTCATAGTGTTGCACTTGGGACGTTTCATTATGTATTTGAAATTCAATAGATACAGAGGAAGGGAAGAATGTAAACCCCGGAATGAACAAAACTGTTTTTATGCCTGGTTACCTGAGAGAATGGCTGGGGAGAAGCTTATTCTGCCTACCTCACCCAAAAGGGAGTGTGAAGCCTGAGGAGAAATCCGTGGGTTTCATAATTAGGAAGTGGTTCTCGTCCTTCATGCTCGGCTCACACCAAGAAGGGTGCAGGGGTTGAGGGAACAGCAAGCGCTAACGAGCAGGTGGGAGCTGGGAGCCCACGCTCTGTGCTGGGGAGGTCGAGCTGTGGGCTCTGTCGGGAGCCTGACAAATGGCTCTTAGAGGAAAAGCAGGAACAGAGGAGGGAGGAAATAAGGGCAGGAAAGCCACAAAAGGGAAGGAAAGAGGCAGGAGAGAGGATCAGGACACAGGGCGGTCAGGGCAAAAATAATTAAGATGCAATAAGTAAGAAAGAATTGAAGTGATGAGAACAGCAAAAAGTAATAAACTCGTGTTTTACAAAATGGGGAGAAATCTTACTTAAGACATTCAAATCGGGGGACTAGCCAAATTCAGGGAGAATCATTCATAGTAAAACAGCATTATTCCATTTTTCCAGGTGTTGGCTACAGAGCCTGCAGGCACTTTCAGAGACACGGGCTGTACTTCCTGAAGGCTGATATTTAAGAACCACCGAGTGCCAGGCTGTTAGAGGAAGAAGCCGTCTTAGAGGCCGCCTCCTGGGGGAAGGGTGGTAACGAGACGCGGCCTAGGCCTCCCAGACGGCTCTAGTTCCTGTCCTGGCACGATCCTACCATTCCAGCAAATACGGGATCTTACACAGTGTGAAGTCACATTAGATCATCTTCGAGTAAAGGGTTTCTTGGCTAAAAAAAAAAACAAACAAACCCCCAAAAACAATAAAAAAACCCCACATTGAGGGTGGCGCCTATGGCTCAAAGGGGTAGGGCACCGGCCCCACATGCCAGAGATGGTGAGTTCAAACCCAGCCCTGGCCACAAACTGCAAAGAAAAAAAAAAAAAAGAAAAATAACCCAACATTGAAACCCTGTCCTGATACCATCCCCAGAGAGATAAAGGCCTGTGTGTAGGGTCTGGGTCACTGAGAGGCAGCGCTGAGATCAGAACCCCTAAACCAAGGGCCTTTCTTTTTTATTGTATTTATGTTCTTAATTTTGCCTCAAACAAGTTTTAAATGATATATCAGAGTTAAAGTCCCTCCCTCTACCTCTACTTCTCTCCAGAAATAACTGATGCCCTGAAGTTAGTCTCCTTTCCTTCCACGACTGAGTTCTTACACCTCCGATGTGCACATCCATGAACAATAATCATTATTTGTTAACACAGAAATTTTTTCATAAATATTGCTTTGTATCTTGCCTTTTGCTTTCAGCACTATTTTTGAGATTTATCTACATTAATATACATGTGGCTCTTGTCCATTCACTTAAACTGCTATGTGACAGTTTATAGGATGAATATATCATGATCTGGATTTTTTCCTTCTTTTGTTGACAGGTTGTTTCTTAATTTTTGCCATTACTAAAAATATTGCAATGGATACTCTTGTACTTAAGTCTGTGTGTACATGGGAATATTTCTCCAGAAGTGGACCTGCTGGGTAATAAAGTATATTGATCTTTAGCTTTAGTAGGTATAGCCAAATTAAAATGTTTATACAAATTTAAGCTCCCATAGTAAAGTATAAGAGTATTTCCCCATAGTCTAGCCAACACTTAATATTGATGAATTCCTAATTTTTGGCAATCTGAAAAGTATAAGATGTCACATTATTTATTTACTCTGCATTCTCATTATTGATGAAATGAGGATATTTTCCACGTTTATGACCTTTTGTAATATGTCTTTATTGAATTTTCTGATCATATCTTGTATGCAGTATGAATTTTTTTTATTGATTTGTTCTTTATATAATCTGGTTAATATTCTGCATTGGTTATTTACATTTTAGATCATTCTGTTCTTATTACCTCCTTAAACTTTTTTTTTTTTTTTTTGGTAGAGACAGAGTCTCACTTTATTGCCCTGGGTAGAGTGTCGTGACGTCACACAGCTCACAGCAACCTCCAACTCCTGGGTTTAAGCGATTCTTTTGCCTCAGCCTCCTGAGTAGCTGGGACTACAGGTGCCCACCACAATGCCCAGCTATTTGTGTGTGTGTGTGTGTGTGTGTGTGCAATTTGGCCGGGGCCAGGTTTGAACCCGCCACCCTCGATATATGGGGCCAGCACCCTACTCACTGAGCTACAGGCGCCGCCCCCTCCTTAAACTTTTTGTCTTTTAACTTTATTGATGGTCTTTTTCATGCAAAAGTTTGTTATTTTAATAAAGTAAAATTTATTTCATTTTTACCCTATAATTTGAGCTTTAGGTGATATCTTAAAAAAATATTTTCTTATACTAAGGTTATAAAAATATTTTCTCTAAAAGCTTTTTACATTAGGTTCTTAATTCATCTCCAATTTATTTGTTTTTTAAGGTTTTTATTTTAGGGGGTAGTAGGGCAGAGACAGAGTCTCACTCAGTTGCCCCAGACTAGAGTACAATAGCAACATCATAGCTCACAGCAGCCTTGGACTCCTGAGTTCCAGTCATCTTCCTGCCTCAGCTTCCTCAGTAGCTAGGATGACAGGCACCCACCCGAACACCTGGTTAATTTTTATAATTGTTAGTGGAGATGGGGTTTTGGTTTTGCTTGGGCTGGTATTGAACTTCTGAGCTCAAGTGATCCTCCAATTTCAGCCTCCCAGAGTGCTAGGATTATAGAAGTGAGCCACCGTGCCTGGCCCTCAAATTTATTTGTGATATGATGTCTGGCATCTAACTCTTTTTTTTTTTTTTTCAGTATGGATTTGCCCCAGGGAAGTTCATAGGTATCTGGGTGTTCACCCTTTTCACGTGACTTTAGTCAGCTCTCCTGCAGTGTTTTTCTAAAGATGCAGAAGACATTTATCCTAACAAATATATCTGTTATCTGATAGCCTACTTAATACTTCAAAATATAGGAAAAGCTTTACATAGGTAGGTATTCACTGAAGCATTATTTATTTATACTAGAGAGAGAGAGAGAGATGAGATGGAAATTTAACACAATTTACACTGGTTGCATAATACTGTGTGATTATTTGGACTCTTTCTTTGAAAAAATACTCTCCTTCTAGAGGTGGTGCCTGTGGCTCAAAGGAGTAGGGTGCTGGCCCTATATACTGGAGGTGATGGGTTCAAACTGGTCCTGGCCACAAAAAAAACAAAACAAAAAATCCCCCAAAAACTGAATTAAAAAAATGCTCTCCTTCTAAAATGAAAATCTTACAAAGTTATCATTTAGGAAGTTATACTACAAATATAATAAAATCACTAATAAAAATCATGTTTTGTTTTAAATGACAAAGAATTAAAAACATCTGAACCTTTAAAAAGATCAAGGGATAATAAAAAGTGAGAAATAAAACATAAAAAAAGTTTAAGAATTGGGGGCCCAGAGTGGTTATGATTTTTAAATGTTATAATATCTGAAAGGGCTTAATATAGAATCAGGTAGGTGGGCAATGAACACTCATTGAATGATTAATTCTTGCCATATCCAAACCTATTGAATTATTTTTATTCTTTTCAAAAATTACTGGAGGACTGAGGTAAGCCTCCACAACAGAATATTTAGTTGCATGAATGTCAATGGTTAAAGATTATGGATCAGGAAGTATATACATTTTTTTATTGATATTCATAGAAGCAGAACTGAATTATAAAGAAATGGTGATAGGAAAACAATGAAGAGAAAAATAACATAGTAATCATTGAGAAACTGAGAAATGATACCATAGAACTGTGATTACTTCTTAAAGTAATGAACATTCTAAAAATTAGAAATATGCTATTGTGAACATTATACATGCAAAAAAGGCAGATGAAAACACTGGCATTTCATTGGAGTAAGTTGTGTCTATGACTCTGTTCAAAATTAAGTGTCAAATTAAGATCAAAACATTATGTAATTCTAAATATTTAACTAGGCAGCATGGAGTTATGAAAAGAACATTGAACACATAATCAAAAGGCTTTGTCCTAATCCCAGTTCTGTTAAAATCAATCTTGACCAAGCCATTTAAGCTTTCAGAACCTGAGTTCCCTCCTCTGTAACATGGGTAGTGTCTGTTTGTTTCACGGAATAATGGTGAGATTGAACGCACAAGGAAATAGGGAAGGCCTTTGTAAATAACGAACTACCACAGAAAAGGAAACGCACTTTCATTATAATTTGGACAGTTCAGGATCTGTCTTTATCACTTATAACCTGGTACATTTACCACTTGCCAATTAGTTATAGTAGTAATTATTAACGAAAACAACAGTTGATATTGCCATAAGGCTGTTACAGTTTTAAATTTTCCTCCATACATAGTATTTCATTTTTTCTTTACAACAGCACTTCCAGTTAGAAATTATGAACAGATCATTTTTATAGAAGTCAAGCCAAGGCTCAGAGAGTTCAGTACTTTCCTGAAGTCACATACCATCTAAGTAGCAAGGCCTGAACCATAGTGTCTAATTGCAAGCCCATTGCCTAGCAACAAAGACGCAAAACTAACAGTTAATATACTTTGAGCACTTATGAGCCAGACACTATTCTAAGTGCTTTGCATGTATTTTCTCATTCATAACTCACAATGGCCCTACAAAGTATTCATGGTTAGGAATATCCTATTTTACAAGCAGGAAAATTGAAGCACACTTACAGAGCAGTTAGTTACCTTACCCCAAGATCATACAGCTGGTATGTGGCATTTGAACCAAGTTCTATGTTTCCAGGGATTGTCCTCTTAACAACAATTTCCTATCCACTACCTATGGGTGTGTTCAGGTCACCTATTCAACTGCTGAATTTGTTCTCATTGGCTACAAGTATGTAAAGGACACCAGCTTTTCCAAATCATTTCCATGGCACCAAATCACTAATGGCTAGAGAGTCTCCCATGTGGTGCATAAGATTCTTCACACATTAACACACCTCTTTTATCTCTGTGACTCTCTTCTGAGATGACCATGCATTCTGGGATGAGTGGAACAGTTCTAGGCAGTTGCTGGTGTCTTGGCCTATTTATAGACACACACTCTCCAGAATCCCAGTTCACAGAACAAATGACATGTCTTTCCACTCCTGACTCTAGATGCCTGGCCTCTTGGCCATTTAAATGACTATACACTTAGACTGATGGCTTCTGGTCCTCTAAGAGGCTGCCCTCTGTGTGGTGGATACCCTACCACCCTCACCAGCTGCAGTATTGACACAACAGTGTAACTCTATTCTATGAAAGACATGATATCAGCAGAAGAAGAGGAAATGACAGGTGCATTGACAATGGCCTGGTCTTCCATGAGCTAGTCATTCCTCAGGACCCAGGTATCAAACACGGATACCCTGTGCATCAAGACTTATTTTTCCCCCCAATCTAAAAATGATCTTAACCTTGCCTACTTTCTATATTATAGACAAAGAAACTGTGCTTTCCACCACCTCAGAATTTTCAGGAGCATCCCACTTCCACAGAGTTTCTTTCTTTACCATACAATTTTTTGGAGTTTGCATTATCACTGTCAGGCCTACACTTTGACGTGTGTGTGCAGCTTTCCCCATCACGAGACCTCACCAGGGAGCAACTGGCCGGGAGAAGCTGGACCAGGAAAGGCTGAGTCAGCAAGGACCACTGTTGCAGCAGGCATGCTTGAGGGGGCTGGAGGGAGGGGGAAGATGTGTGAGCTGAAGTCAGCAGAGAGGGTGATTTTAAATGTAAACAATGCACTTTTTAAGTGGTGCACTTTAAAAAGTGGCACAATAAAAAAAATACACCCAAATTTCTCCATCATGCCCAGCTCAGACGTATTACTCCACAGGGAAATCTGTGCCAGATGATTACAGAAGGGGAAAAGGAAGCAGACTAATATTTACAACTTGTAACATTAAATGTAACTTTTTTCTTTAGTTCTGAAGAACAATACCTTCAAGTAGGTATCACTGAATCCCTGTATTAGAAATTGGGGAGGGGAAGAAATTGGGAAAAAATATGCTCAGAGATGTTAACTTGTCAAATGGCTCAGTGCTAGAAGTGGCAGAAATGGGATTCCATCCACGTTCTAATTGTAAAACATTACACACTTCCCTATGTCACTTTAAGGCAGTCAGAGTCCATGCTCTATCAGAGGAATTTTAAGAAAACCAAGTGGGATAGAACTTTTTGGGGAGGTGGAAATGAAGTGTTGAGATATTTACAATTCTCCTAAAAATGCAATTATGTAAGCATGTTTTCAGTGGTGTGCTGGTAAACCATGTCTCTGGGGGAAACAAAAACAAAACCTCTTGAAACCTGACTTGCAGCATATGCCAATTTCTATGGTGTAAATATTTCTACTGTGGCCCATTTCAAGCTTCCCATGGTTTAACAACCCACTTGTGGAATTCCTAAATATTTAACAAGTAATCAGCTCTCAAGAGCTGGGACAAGCCTGCTGTTGCACTCCACTGTGGGAATTCTATACCAAGTATGTGTTATTTATCATTTGGGTACTGTTCTTGGGCACATGATCTGTATAAAACTTCCCAGCCTGTGGTGGATCAGTGTGTTGAAAAATGTAATGTTCCACCCAGATTTCTCTTCAATGAAGGCCTTGTTGCCCTGCTGCTAGAAGTCCTGTCCATCCCTGGCCACAGGCAAAGATAGAACAATTTGGTGTTGTAGAGGCCTGGTCATGAGTGCAACTGTGATGACTCTGAATGCCCATTGTAGCTCCAGAGTTTTCTAAGGAGTCAGTCAAAATAGTTGGGCCTGCATCACAGCTTAACTTCTCCCTCTAACCACCCAGGATTCCTTCCACTTCTGTTCATCAGTGTGAATCACTAGAGCATGTAATAAACACCCTGCTCTCTAAACTGTACCTCAGGGTTCACTGCTTCTCTGAGAATCCACCATGTGATGGAGAGATGGGTGAAGATCACTTGAATTGTAGGACATTCTTGCTCCACACACCTCAGCCTGGGGTAGAACTTGGTAAATCAGGCCCACTTAGCCTGTGATTAGAAATTCGGTTTTGGAGGAGCTGCTGGGAGACCCCTAACTCAAGATGGGCTTAAATGGCAACAGGAGACAACCCAGTCAAATGCACAGTCCCTCCTGTGCCCAGTTGTATGCGGATCCCATTTCAGGCTGTATCAAGCTACTAATGGGAGCTTCTCAATGACCTTGAGAGAGAACAGGGAAATGCACTTGGACAGAGCCTTATAGAACTGCACCCTCGAGGCCAGCAATGATAAATGTGCACTTCTGGCACTGTTTAATATTTTAGAAGGAAGAAAGCAAAAGGGGAAAGAATTAAAAGATCCATTTTTGTTCTGTTCTTAGGCTTAAAGTCTGCTGGGAAATCTTTTTTTCCTCCTGCTTCTCTTCTGTGTTCCGTCCTGTGCTCGGCCTTCTTTTCTCTCTTTCTCTCACTGCCTTGCATCTCTCTCTGCCTCCTTCCACTCCTACCTGACTATTTGGAGACAACATTTCCAGCAAGTCAGCACTCTGAACAGCAAACAAGCATCACAGTGCCCATGTACTTCACCTTACAAAGAAATCTGTGATAGATGCTTGGGTATAAAATAGTCAGCAATTAAGACGGGGCACAGTGGGGAGAAGTAGCTGCTTTCAAGCTGAGAATAGTAGATGCCTGGTTATATCATCCATTCACTTACCAAGATCCACAGAAGATTGACCACATATCAGGCACCCTGGAGTACAATGTGATCACAAAACAGACTAGTCCCTGCCTCCTTGGAGCCTCCAGTCTAGTGAAGAGGTAGACATTAATCAAACCGTCATAGATATGAATATTAACTGGAAATAACAAGCGGAGCTAGGAGACTGTAGACTTATGAAGGAAAAAACAATCTTGGATACTGGAGGACAGGTGTGTGGGGTCATTTGTGCTGGTGACAAGTGTTTTCACACAGCTAATCAACCCTTAACAACATCCCTATGTCAGACCCAGAGCTTATGCGCATACTGCTGCTGTGAGACTCAGGATACGGGATTTTAAGATTTCAGAAAAGAGTAGAATTTTTAAAGAAAAATGTCAAGATAATTAAAATAAAAATTAAATTTTAATAAAATATATATTTTTTCTTTGTTCTTTTAATAATAAAATACATTGTGCTCCTGGATGAGGCATCCATATCCGAGCAAGTAGGCAAAATGAATTTAGCCATGCAAAGAAAATACTGAAACTTTCATTTTATATCATCTTTTTAAAAATTTTAGTTTGAAATTATATATAAAACCAGCACATTATACTCCATGATTGCATTAATGTACACAGTTCTAACTTAATAATAATAATATTTTATTATAATTAAAATTTTATTAATATAAAAATATTAATATAAAAATATTAATATTTTTAATTTATTAATATAAAATATTAATATTTTCATTTTTAAAATATATCAAATAAATATTTTAAATAAATATTAAAATATATTCAATACATATTTTTAATAAATATTAAAAATATTAATATTTTTATTAATATTTTGGTTATATATAACCAAAATAAAGACTTGGCTGATACACCTCAAAAAAAATTCTAGTTTGATATCTGCTTTATTATATATATATATATATATATGTATATAAACAAAATATATATAATACATTGGTACTGTACTACTAGCAAAATAAATAGGTATTAGGTGTATATGCTCAAGGGCATTCGACTAATGAAGTGCATACTCAAAAGTTTGGAAATCAGTGTTTTCACTGTGCATTCAGAACGCGAGCCTGCAGAAATGGCCCTGTGCTGTCAGGGTAGTGTTCCTGTGTTGCTGGGTTTTCACTCTCCATTCCAAGTTGACCTCTCTATTTCTCTGTCCTTCTCTACCACGACAAATATTTTTCTAAGACTTTGTGTATAAGTCTAAGATAAAATGATCTTGGAATATTAATGAATAAGATGGCAAAAAGCTGGCAAGAGAAAAAGTGACTTCCTTGCCAGGTGCAGTCGCTCATGCCTTTAATCCTAGCACACTGGGAGGCTGAGGGGTAGATCCCTTGAACTCATGAATTCAAGACCAGCCTGAGAAAGAGCAAGACCTTGTCTCTCTTAAAAATAGAAAAATTAGCTGGTGTTGTAGCAGGTGTCTATAGTCCCGCTACATAGGAGGCTGAGGCAAGAGGATCTCTTGAGCCCAAGAGACTAAGGTTACTGCGAGCTATGAGTCCATGGCACTCTAAAGCAACAGGCACCTAATGTTATGTAGTTTTGTCATCTCAAGCAAATTCTCTTCTTCCAAATTTCTGCAAGGCCCACTCCTCACTTTCAGGTCTTGGCTCCAATGTCTCCTCTTTAGTAAGCCGTCTCTATGGGGCTCATCTCAATATCCTTTGCTCTCTGTCTTCTCATATTGCTAACTTTTCTTCACAACACTTGTCTTCACTTGACATTACATCACAAATGCTGTGTTGAACTACCTTTTGTCCCTCTTTCCCCAAGAGGCTAAGTTCCATGTCGACAAGGACTTTGTTTTGCTCCCTGTCATGGTTGTGACACCCCAAACTAGTGCCCGACATACAGGGAATGCTCAGAAAATTAGTATAATTAATAACTAAGTGAACGAAGAAACTATATTGTTCAGTGACTAACTTAAGACTTAATGGAGTATTTGGAGTCCTTAGGTACATAGGTGAGGTCGTCTCACATGCCAACTTTCTATAAAAATCAAAGTGGGAGAAAACAGCTAAAACAAATTTTTAGACTTTTTTTTTTTTTTTTCTTTTTATGAACAAGCAATCTCTTAACCAAGGTTTAGGATAAAAGCAGGTAAGTCTTCCTAAATAGCCTCATTACATTTACTGCCAAGGCCACCGAGGTCACCTCCCATGGTTCATAGCAGAGAAATACTAACCATGAAGTCCTGATCTCTACAGAAGAGAAGAATAATTAATAGACTCCTACAAATGCTTCTCCGAACATTAAACACTGGCTTATTACTGTGATGCTTGCTTGCTTTCAGTGTTCCCAGAAAAGTTTTAAAGGAGATTTCTTTCCAGCCTTTTCTTTATCTTCTCCAAGCACGTCCCAGTGTTACATGCTGTACATATTTATCTTGTTGTCCAGTGACTCTCTCTGGTCAGGCCATTCCTGTTATGGTAAGAGCTGTCCCCCTAGCCTCTGCAGCTAGAATCATCAAGTAAAAGAAAAAACTAGAAAGTACAAAATAATTTACAAGTAAATATCTGAGAATTAAAACTGAACCACAAAAAATTGAAACCACCATTGGGAAAAGTTGGACAGTGAGAAAAAAAGGAAGAGATTGCATTTATTTATTTAATGGTGCAAAAAATGGAATTACTTTAAAAAGTCATGTGATTAGCTGTTTCTATAAGGGCTTCCTTAAAGTATTTCTAAAATATACGATATTACCAATTCAATTGTACAAGCTCTGATGACTTATTTATAGCTTGGCAATTCTCTTTGTTGAAACAATGGACAGAAATCATTGCTCAGCAGCAGGGTAACTGACTTCAAAATAACTTCCTTTTACCAAGTGATAGTGTCACTTGTCACATAGGAATTGAAGACTTTGCAAAATTTTCACTGTGTAGTTTCCTTTAACTTTTTACATGATGGTCAACTGATGTATGAGTGATAGGAAGTATAAATTTAACTGTGTTGACAGCTGACCTTTTCAGCCAAATGACCCTCTGACCCTTCCAACTCAATATTGTAAACACATAATGTGCTAAATCACTGTGAATAAATTAATGATGAAATCAATTGCTTCATTTACTTGTTAGTTTTAAACCATATTTGTGATTTTTCTCCTACAAACCAACTCCTTCTAACTCCAGCTCTGCATTTCTGCCCTACCACCCTTCTGTGAACCCCCAAGACCAGGGCAGCAAACCAAGCTGTTTTCTCTCTTCCTTCTCCTGCCCAGCTGAGCCAAGCCCTGGTAGCCTTCCTTCCTTGTTTTTCTTCTATCTGCCCAGGTCAGCATCCAAGTTTAAGATTCATCTGTCTCTTTGCTGTCACTTTCTACCCTATGCATGATAGCCCAACCACACCTTTGCTTTGTCCAGATGACACTCTTCCACTGCCTGCAAAGAGAGTGGACATTACTCAACCTGGAAGTCAGGGGCTTCTGTGATCAGGATTTGCCTTCATTTCTAGCGCCATGTTTCACTGGTCTTCTGGACTTCAATAATACACATATTTGGAAAGTTTTCCTTTCTTGGAATATTCTTTATCTCTTTCCCCATTTTCACATCATGTTTTTCCCTCTGCCGGGAATCCTTTCCACCTCCACATACCACACATAACACTAGCACCAGAGTCAGTTGACTGTCCCTCTTTGCAACATTTCCTATCACCTCTGACAGGAGACAGTGTTGTCCTTTTCTGAGTGCCTGTGGTTCTTGGTCTACTTCTTTGATACCTGGCTTTAGTGTCACCTATTTATTTACTTGCATACTATGTTTTCCTCTGATTTACTAGTAAAGTCCTTAAGATCACATCTTATCTCAGTATTGAAATTGATGGGACTTATTTAGTTTGTGTTGAAAGAATAAATGAGTGAAAGCAGGAGGGATAATGTTCTCTTGTAGTCTGATTTTCAAAAGCAAGTTTTGAACTTCCTATTCATATAAAATTCAAAAATACTTATAAAAACCTTGAGATTCCTAAATATTGCATTTAGGAATAACAAAAAAAAATTTACAAAACCATTGTATAATAATGTATAGGACCCATAGGATTAAAACTAGTTAAGGGTTTCCAGCATTCACTGAATAATTTGACCAATGGTATTGGAAATAGGCCAGATAGATACAGAGTAACATGGTCTGGTTTTATCCTCTTAGAAGATTGCTTTGAGTTCATCATCTGATCCTAATATATAGAAGAATATTGTTTTCACCAGTCTTTAAGTGCAAACATTTTTTTCCTTTCTACAGTTTTATATGTGTCAAGCATGAGAAACACAAGTTTAGCATATGGCATTTCCTGAAATCTTTGTGTGTTTATACACGGCATAAAATTTCAGTACATTGCTGCTTATATAAATGCCAACAGCTCTTATACTTTCCAGTCTTATACCTTCTCATTGGAAGGAACTCATGGAGCTATAAAGGCTTTTCTCTTTCCAACAACATCAATGTGTAGCCATCCCAGAAATACATATGCTGTTATAAAATCTTCCAAGAGGCCATTACACAGCACTGGAATTCATTCCAGCCTCTCCAAATCCTGAAGTCAGGAATGTTATTTAAGCCTCTAAACTACATTCTTCTAAACTTAGAGTAAAACTCACTTTCAAATCCTATACTTTTAGAAATTAAGGCCAAATACTCCCTTTAATATGTACCATAAAGGAAAAGGACCCAGTGGGGCCACACTGGTGGCTTCTGTGGTTCTGCAGAGCTGGACCTTTTATGGAACTCTGACCAACTCTTCCTATGAAGTTCCCTGGTTCTCAGTCCCAGGCACCCTGCCCTTCCCTGTCAATGGAACCTCTCAGAGACCTTGTCCAGTGGTGTGGGGTACAATAAACCACCCGGGACTGAGGGTCATGTGCTGTAAGTCTTGGTTCTTACTCTGCTCTTACTGGTGGTAGGAACCTGGACCTACTATGTAATTCCTCTGAACATTAATTTATTATCTGTTTACGTACAATCAAGATTAGAGAATACCTTAGGTTTCTTTAACATTAAGCATCCAGAACACTACAATTCTACCAACCCCAAGATTTTAATTTTCAAATATTGCATATTTCTCTAGCTATAGGCAAATGAATGAATGAATAATTGAATGAACCTGAGAGCTTGGCAGAGCACCAAGTATTTGTTTTGCACGTATTAGGTGAGAGGCACCATGATGGGCTTTAATGATGCATTGGCAATAAAAGAGGCCGAGTTCCTGCCTTTGTGAATTTGGAGGCTAGTAGAAAACAAATAATGTTATAATGATAATAAAAAAAAAACAAGCAAGTACACATATAATTTCAGATGGTGTTAAATGCTATGAAATGAGAGAGAGAAGATGTAGTGTGAGAAAATTCAGGGCCAAGCCCTCCCTGAAGAGATGGTATTTCAATCAAGATTTGAATAGGATAGGAAGCAAGCTGATATTGGAAGGGTGAAAGTAAGACCATTTTAGGCAAAAGGAATGACATACAGGTGTCCTGAGGCAAAAACATTCTTGTGTTGAAAGAAGATAAACGGGGATTGTAGATCTGCAGCAGTGGGGCTGAGGGAAAGAAGCATCAACTGAGCACTCACTGACCATAACACTCTCTCATGTCCCTACCTGAACTTACAGTAGGATTTAATCCCAAACTTGTCTGCCCGTTAGAATCAACCTGGTGATTGTCTAAAAGTTATGCTCAAGCTACTCCCTAAACTAGTCATACACTCTAAGGGGGGAACATAGGCTCAAGACTTTTTGAAGCTTCCAAATGATTGCAAAGTGCAAATAGTTTAGGAACTATTGACCTAAATCCATTTTAATGCTTAAATTTTTGTTTTCCTTATCTATCAAATGACAAAGTTCAGCTTAATGAGGTCAAATATTTTTCTTGCTCTAAATTAGGTGATCTGTATATGCAAATTCAGGGTCATTTTTACCCATTCATCTCCTTCCTCAAATCTTCTTTCCCCTTTTAACTTCTACCCTCCCCCATCCCATATTCTTCCATCTAGGTTTGAATTCCTAGAATCTTAGAGTTTTCTCATAACATTTTTTCTACAAATTAAGACGGTTTTGTTATTCCAAAGCATCCAGTCCCTCCACGAAGCCCTCTTCCCTTCTCACA
Source organism: Loris lydekkerianus (assembly GCA_963574355.1). Classification (NCBI taxonomy): domain Eukaryota; kingdom Metazoa; phylum Chordata; class Mammalia; order Primates; family Lorisidae; genus Loris; species Loris lydekkerianus. The sequence goes on along the minus strand of CAUYPK010020724.1, from coordinate 14,814 downwards.
CTGTAGTCTCACCTTCCAACCAACCCTGCTATAATCACCTTTCTGAGCTCAATTCTTACTGCCTATCCAAACCACATCCACCCTTCTCAAGTGCCAGCTCCTCCAGGAAGACTCCTAAGCAAGCTCAGGTATCTGTAAAGCTTTAGAGTCCTGATATACCACATGATATAATTTAGAACTAAACCATATACAGATATATATTATATTAAACATTGGTTTTAACTCCCCAAAGGAATGTAAAAAATACATAAAATGCACATTTTATAAATTCCTGGCATATAGTAAGCATTCAGACATTGTCTAGAAGTGGCGATGGTAGCTCTGGTGAGAAGTGGTGGAGGTGGCCGTGATGCTGCGGTGCTAGTGCAGTAGCAGTGACAACAATGCAGTGTGAAGGCCCCATGTTAGGCACATCATCTCTTATTACATATCATCTCATTTAGACATTAAAACTATCCTATAAAATCGAATTTAATCTCCCCATTTCACAAGTAAAAAGTTGGGGTTGGGACATTTTAGGAACTTATAAAGGAAGGGGTCACAAATCTGTCTGACTCTAAATTTCTTTAACCATCACTACATGTTGCCTCCTTATAAGCCTTCCAATGAATGGACCCTTCTTTGGAATCCTTTTTCATCTAACATACACATACATAGATCGATTAATTGATATGAAAGTGGTATGCAATGGAGAAGTGAGAGTAAGGAATCCAGGCAGTGGGTCGTTCATTTTTGCAAACCAAGTAAAGTCCCCAAACATTGGCACATAAGTGACAAATGTGTATTAAGACATACACTATCCATGTATAAACAAGATCCTTTCCCTTGAAAGTAGTCTGATACAGCAAGTGCACCCGCAGATGTCCCTTTATTCACCATCAATAAGGAAAGATCTCACTCTGGGTGCTAAGTCCCCTATTGCCAACCCTGGAGGATTGAAACAACAAGTGCTGATTGTGACTTAATGGTTCCCATGATTTAGGAGTTTATCCAAAAAAATACTTAAGCCATTTGAGGTCAATGGAACATTTTAAGTACAGAGCTCATAATCTATCCACTGAAAAAGACGAGAGGGGCCAGCAACTTAGACACTTTCTCTATCTCTTGCCTTCGTTTTTCAAAAGCTAGCATTGGACCTTGGCTGCCAATAAAGGAATAAATATGTCAATAATTCAATAACAAAATTTCGGATCTGGCACCTACTGGTAATCCTGTTAAAGAATAAAATTGCTATAGCAACAAAAATAATTATCAACATCTTCAGGAAGGGCAATAGTCAGACTATTTGAAGAAATAGTGCAATGCAGAAATACAGATAAAAATGGCTAGGAAAGTGCCATTCGATCCTATAATTTCTTTACTAGGTTTATACCCAGAAGACCAAAAGTCACAATATAACAAAGACATCTGTACCATAATATTTATTGCAGCCCAATTCATAATTGCTAGGTCATGGAAGAAGCCCAAGTGCCCATTGACCCACGAATGGACTAGCAAATTGTGGTACATGTTTACCATGGAATACTATGCAGCCTTAAAGAAAAATGGAGACTTTACCTCTTTCATGTTTACATGGGTGGAGCTGGAACATATTCTTCTTAGCAAAGTATCTCCAGAATGGAAGAAAAAGTATCCAATGTACTGAGCCCTACTATGAAGCTAAACTATAGCTTTCACATGAAGGCTATAACCCAACTATACCACAAGACTATGGGGAATGGGCCAAGGAAGGGGAAGGAAGGGGGGAGGTTTTGGTGAAGGGAGGATAATTGGTGGGGCCACATCTATGGTGCATGTTAGAAAGGGTACAGGCAATTTCACTAATGTACACAGCTATGATTTAACAATAAAAAAAAAAAAAAAACGAGAAAAAACCCCTTTGGGGTTCGGCAAGATACTTTAAATACTTGCCCAACAAGAAGGGTATTAGACCTATTAACTGCCAAAAAGGGAGGCATCTGTTTATTTTTGCAGAAGTGCTACTTTTATGCCAACAGATCTGAGACCATGCAAAACAAGATCAAAACACTTCAAGAAGATCTAGAAAAGAGAAAAAAGGAAATTTTAGAAAATTTCCTGTGGACGGGCCTACATGGTTTTTTACCCTACCTTCTTCCCCTGCTACTCTGTTTTACCCTTCACCTTTGGGCCCTGAATTTTTAAAAAAGGTTAGAGGCAGTTAAATCAGGTCGAGGTCCGATATCATTGGCTCATTAACCAAGAATCTAACTATTATTCTTCACCGCCCTCCATAGCACCAATGACAGGTAAGATTCCCAAAACTGGGACAACCTAAGACAGGATATGGAGAGGCTGCACGGTGGATTACATTCATAGTACCCAAAGATGGGTAAGATCACTCTGCATTCAGTCAACCTAAGACAGGGACCAAACCATTGATGTTTGTATCCCCACGACGGGTAAGACTGAAACTGCAAGAGCAGGCAACCTAAGACAGGGGCTATGTTTTTCTGCCGTACAAAAAACAAAAGAGGGAATTGTTGGGCCCTGCCATGTGCCTGAGGCCTAGTGCAACTTCCCGAGCCTGACTAGAAGTAGATCCATCGAGCTACTTCTGCATAGCAGTGACTCAGCAAGGCCCAGCCTGAAACTGCCTCTACCTAGGTACAGCCAACGTGGTACCATGCCATTGGCCCAGCCCTGACACACACCTCATCACCCGCCTTCTTTCCCCGCCCCTTCCCCACGCTCTATATAAGCAGCTGCTTAACGCAATAAAGTTGAGTTCCTGCTTAAAAAAAAAAAAAAAAGAAATGAAATGAAATCAGAAAGGAAGAGTAAAGAAAGGGAAAGAGGAAGGGGAGTGGGGCTTTGGTGTGTGCCACACCTTTTGGGTGCAAGACACGATTGTAAGAGGGACTTTACCTAAAAAATGCAATCAGTGTAACCTGGTTTATTGTACCCTCAATGAATCCCCAACAATAAACAATAAAGAAATGGAAAAAAAAAAAAAAATAAAAGATAAGTACATTTGAAAGAAAAAAAAAAAAAAAAAAAGAAATGAAATAAGTCTAGTTCACCCCCAAGATAAATGAGAAAGTACTACCTGATTTCTTGCTTCTAGTTCATTCCCAGTTTCTAGCTTGGCTAACTCCCTGGGAAACAAACCAACTGTCCCTGGACTGATCTTTAAATAATACCAGGAAAAGAAGTTATTGAAACTAAGATGTGTGGAGGGAAAGTCCTGAAAACAAAAATGTATGACATATGGCTCACTAACCGCAAAATTCTGCTTCTGTACGATGCTGGCTTGCTATCCCACCCGTATGCACCTGGACAGCCTGCGTGCCAACCAGGATGCAGACCAAACCTTAAAAACCCAACCCCTTAAGCAATCAGGGCTGCTGTCAGAAACCCCATGTTGGGACACTGAGGTAGTCGCTGGCCGGTCAACCAGCTCATCAATGAAAGGACTGTGCTGTAAAATTGGCTTGTTTGGCTGTGTGGTCTTTGCAGAACTCCTGAGCACAACAGTCAACCGCGGTAACTAGGCCTGTGGTCCTGGAATGTACGGGTGGTGCATGTCCAGTCTATGGATGTTAGGTCAACTTAAGCAGATGACCAGCTAGGGAGCTTCTACTGTATACACTTTAGAAAGCTCACAGTGCATAGTATCTCCAACAAAGGCATGAATAAAGTATTACTGCATCTCAGCCGTTCTGCAATTGACAAAATCATCAAGATGTTGATGTAGTTAGTCTTTCTGATTTGACATCTGTCCTTCCAGCAATGCCTGCTTGCTTGGTAATTTTGCTCCTAAGGTGGGAACCTTGTTTGATTGGTGGTGGAATTCTTTGGGCCACCAGCAGCATTCCTGAAACACAAAGGATTTGGAGTAAATGTGGGTTCAACCAAATTCACTTGTTTACTAATAATTTCACCCTGTGCAAGGTGGGAAGAGATGGTGGAAGGGAGGGTGGGCCGCTGCCAGTGTCTACATCATGTGCTTTGTGGCAGAGACAAATATTGAGCTGAATGGTGAACAGTAGGTGGGAGCCTTCCTCATGGCCAAATGCTGTGAAATGGGATGGTCTGCAGCTTGCTGCGTGGAGCACCAAGCAATTTTTATCAACTGCTGTTCTTCTGCACATACCAGGGTTTCTCTTCCTGTCCCCAAATTTTGAGCATACATACTCATTACCATCAGCTTGCACCTGTTATTTTCTGTCGAGCTATGAAAGATATCTGTGAGCATGAAAATTCATTTTATTCCCCAACAATCCCAGTGGCACCATTTCCTTATGCTAGCAATTCTCCTTCTGAGATGCCCGTACAAGAACCTTTCTAAAGGCAGCATGTGGAAAAGGCATTATTGAGACGTGTCTGCTCTTTGAATTCAACTTTCTGACCCGAAACCTAGCTTGGAGTACAAATTTCTGCTGTGAGACTTTCCATCCTCCAGCCCTATTCCATGACCTCGAGGACACTCCCCTCTAGGAATGAGGGATGGTGAAAGTTTGCAGACTCCCAGAAGACTCTTTCCACAGGGGCAGCCAGCATCATTCTTTCTGGCCTACACCATCCCAAGTTCCCTGAAATCCCTTTTCTTGTGAGGCATGTAAGACCCTCTTGAGCTCACAGCAGAGCAATATCTAAATGTGTCAGACAGACAACCAGGTTGCAGCTTTTTCCGACCTGCCATTTTTTTCTTTTTCCTTTCTTTTAAATTAATATGAGGGTACAAACGTTTAGGTTACATTGTTCTCACTTCCAAGGTAAAGGTCAAGTTGAGACCTTTGGCACAAAGATATATCCTTTTTTTTTTTTTTTTCTTTTTTTGCTAAGAGCACTTAGGAAAACAGGCTTAGGTGGGATGTATCTTAAACCAACAGAGGCCGTCTACAACAAACCCACAGCCAATATCACATTGAATGGAGTAAAACAGAAAGCATTTCCATTTAAAACTGGAACCAGGCAAGGTTGCCCACTGTCACCACTGCTGTTCGACGTAGTACTGGGAGTCCTAGCCATTGCAATCAGTCAAGAGAAGAACATCAAGGGTGTTCAAATGGGGACAGAGGAGGTCAAACTCTCGCTCTTTGCAGATGACATGATTTTATACCTGGAAAACCCCAGCGACTCAACTACAAAGCTCTTAGAAGTGATCAAGGAATATAGCAGCATTTGGGGGATACATCATCAATGCTTACAAATCAATAGCCTTCATATAGGCCAGCAACAGTCAAGCTGATAATCAAACCAAACACTGAATACCTTTTATAGCAGCTCCAAAGAAGACAAAATACCTGGGAATATATCTAACAAAGGACATGAATGATCTATATAAAAAGAACTATGAAACCCTGAGAAAAGAAATAGCAGAGTCCTGGCTCCATGCCTGTAGCTCAGCGGCTAGGGTACCAGCCACATACACCAGAGCTGGCAGGTTTGAATCTAGCCGGGCCTGCCAAACAACAGTGACAACTACAATGAAAAAACAGCCGGGCATTATAGCAGGTGCCTGTAGTCCCAGCTACTTGGGAGGCAGAGGCAAGAGAATCACTTTAGCCCAAGAGTTGGAGGTTGCTGTGAGCTGTGACACCACAGCACTCTACCAAGGGTGACAGCAAAGAAAGAAAAAGCAGAGGCCATTAACAAGTGGAAGAACTTGTGGCTGGGAAGAATCAGCACCCCTACCTGCTACGTCTTCGGTGGCTTAGCGTACACTATTTACCCCTCCAGAAAGCAGCTTTCTAAAGGGAAAACTGAGGATGATTTCGCCTCTTGCAGTCATTGTAAGAAACAGAATGAAATTCTGCCTAGAGAGAGCTGAGCAAGGTCCCTGCCCCACATCTGTAGTTAATACATAGGATCCAGTGAACCTACAGGCATTGCATGTTACTTTAGTGCTGTTTTTCACCTTCTTATACAGGAATCACCGTCCCCAGCCCAAGGCAGGGTCTCCAGACATGCAGTGACTGTTTCTCCACAGAGCTGAGCTTCCGAATGGCTCTGATTTCAACACGAGAGTCTAAGTATTCAAAAGCACTCGGTGGATCACTCTGTAATTTTCTTAACAGGGATTGTAAAAGTAACTTTCTGGCACATGTGACTGCTTTCCACCCTCGGTAATCAGGGAAAAGACTGATCCCTAATAGACGGGAATCACGAGAAAGAGAGAGGAGAGAGAGAGAGAGAGAGAGAGAGAGAGAGAGAGAGAGAGAGAGAGAGAGAGAGAATTTTAAAGTCTGCACAGGAAATCTCCACTCCCAGCTCATGGTTTGGAAATCCCAGGGGTGGAGTAATACCTAGTGGGGGAAGAAAATGTATTTGAGCAGAACCAGATTTTTAGGAATGTTCCATGGGAAAGTTGCTCCCGTCTGTCTAGGGTAAACCTTTAAATGATAATAAAGGCTACCAACGAGCTCAACAAACACAAGGGGATATTTTTGTTTGGCTTGGTACATACACGCAGTGCAGTCCATGAAAGCATTGCTAAAATGCTTCCATATTTTCTTGACGGCACGTTTTAAAATGGAGCAAGCAAGGGACACATCTGGGAAGGTCCCTGGAACTCCTGAGGACAGTGGAAAAATTATCTCTGCAAACTAGGCGGGAGAAAACTTCTGCTCAGCTAGTTGGGAGCGACGTTGGTCCGATCCATTGTGGATGGTCATTCTCACAGAGGATTTACGAGCAAAGGAGAAGCTGTTTAATCTGTGACTTTGCCTCTGACTTGAACCAGAAAAAAAGCATCTAGAGCCATGGAGAACATAGACGTGGACTTCTCCCCTCTGGAGACAATTTCACATGGTAAAAGAAATAACTACACAGGATGAGATAATGGGATTTTAAGATTTGATTCCCTTTCCTTCCCTGACCACACAGCCTGGTGAATCGTAGACAGACGATGTAGCCAGATGTCACCAAATATTACAACACATCCCTTCAAAGGCCTCCATCCTGCATGGCAATTTGGCAGAAGCCGAGAAACAGCTCCCTTTTAAAAATAAAAATTGCAAACAGCCTCTACTTAAACGTGAAGCTATTCATTTCGAGAAGCCATCCTATACGTGAGGAATGGTCAGGATTCTAAATTTCACAACACCACGAGTGAGCCCTGGTGCAAACTATCTGGTCCACGTGACAATGACACTTTTGTGTCGTAGCAAACGCCACACCGTGGTGGGGATGGTGGGGGTGAGGAAGGCTGTGTGTATGGACCATGGGGGTCTATCAGAGCTCCCTGTACCTTCTGATAGATTTTGCTGTGAATGTAAAACTGCCCTAAAAATAAAGTCTAGTTTTAAATTTCTGTGTTTAATGAGTGAAGACTATTTTATTTCCTCTAGTGTAGTTTGGCTTGCATTTATGCTGACTCTGCTTCTGTAATGCAAACTGCCTCTTGGAATAAAAACCAAGTAGCTTTTGGGGATTCCACATGGAAGCTGACCTAAGCAGCTTTTGAAAAAACAAATAATATATTAAAAAAAAAAAAAAATACTTCTGGGGGGCGGTGCCTGTGGCTCAAGGAGTAGGGCACCAGGCCCATATGCTGGAGGTGGCGGGTTCAAACCCAGCCCCAGCCAAAAAAAAAAAAAAAAAATACTTCTGGGCTCAAAGAACAATACCAACACCTTTCCTTCTAGTAGCATGATAAATAAATCTTCTGGGGTGTTTTCTTACTGTAAGTGCATTCAAGACACCAGAAGAGGTGCCTTCCTTTTTTCATAAAATATCACTTTTACAAGTTGGAAGCAGTGGCCTTTTTTAGTGGGAACAAAGTGGCTTCTGCAGCAACGTTAAGTCGCTTTGAAGACAGAGAGGAGGAAAGAAGCTCTTATTAACAGTAACCTTTGACTCTCACTGTGTAATCACGGGAGTGAAGGACACACTGAGATTTACCCTGAATACAAGTGTTCCTGAGCAGATCAGCTTAGGAAGTCACTGAAACCCAAACCAAATTCAAAGGAGCATTGAAACATTTCAAGGAAGGATACGAACACTTTGGGAATGTGGTCTGTAAAGAGGTAAATAATCTATTGTTTAGAGTACATGAAAGAAGGAAATGACTCAAAATGATTAGAAAGCAGGGGTAAGGAAACGAAGCTTGTAAACATTGCTTTGATGACCTTACAGACAAGAGAAAGGCAAACAAAATACTTAGATTAAACAGAAACTGTGTGGTTTGGTAAACAAGTCCTAATTAGACTTCAAACTTGGTTGCAATTTGTATGAGTTTTCTGCAGCTGCCATAACAAATTACCGGGAACTGCTTGGCTTAAAACAACAGAATTTACTCTCTTAACAACTGGAAATCTGAAATGATGGTTTTGGCAAAGACAAACTCTTTCTAGAAACCCCGGGTCAGTTTGGAGGGGGCCCCCTTCCTGCCTCTCCCAGCTCCTGGGGGCTCCAGGTGTCCCTGTCCTTATGGCCACATCACTCCAGTCTCTGCCTCTGTCTCCACGTGGCTTCACCTCTGTGTCTGTGTCCCCTCTGCTGTCTCTTAGGAGGACACCTGTCACTGGGTTTAGGGCCCTCCCTAATCCAGGATGGTCTCATCTTGAGATGCCTCAACAATCACATCTGCAGAGATTCTATTGCCAAATTCCATTCTATTCATAGGTTTTCCTAAAATGGTCATATATTTTGGGGTCACCATTCAACTCATTACAATTATATCCAGTTCTTTCTGGAGGCCCCAGGGGAGGCTCCTCCTGCCTCTCCCAGCTCCTGGGGGCTCCAGGTGTCCCTGGGCTTGTGGCCGCATCACTCCAGTCTCTGCCTCCGTCTCCACGTGGCTTCTCCTCTGTGCCTCCTCTGCTGTTTCTTTTTTTCCTTTCCCTTCCCTTCCCTTTTCCTCTTTTCCTCCTCTCCTTCCTTCCCTCCCTTCTTTCTTTTATTCATTTCTTTTTTTCTTTTCTTTTTCCAGGATCTCACTCTCTCACCCAGACTGGAACACAGTAACATCCGTCTAACTCACAGTAGCCTTTAAAGTCCTGGGCTCAAGCAATCCTCCCCCTTCAGCCTTCCAAGTACCTGGGACTATAGGCTTATGCCACCATGCCCAGCTAATTTTTTTCCTTAGGTTTTTAAAATTTTTTTTCCATTTTTAATTATCTTTTAATTAAAATCACAACTGTATACATTCATGGAGTGCAATGTGATGACTGGATATATAATATGGAATGTTTAAATCAAACTGATTAACATCCCCATCAACTCCCTTACTTATTTTTTATTTTTGTGGTAAGACATTTAAAATTTACTCTTAGTCATTTGAAATATACCCTTGCATTGTGCACATTAGGTGAGTACCCACCAACTGTGCTTCTCTCTTCCCCTCCCCCTCCCTCCTCACCTCGTTAACCTGGATGGAGTTGGAACACATTCCTCTCAGTAAAATATCTCAAGAATGGGGAAAAGCATCCAATGTACTCAATACTATTATGAAATCAATATATAAACGCTTACACACTCATACGAATGATAAAACCCAGCTAATTTTTTAACTATTTGTAGGGTCAGGCTCTTAATGTTGCTCAGGCTGATCTTGAACTTCCTGGCTTAAGCAATCCCTCTGCTTCAGCCTCCCAAACTGCTAGGATTACAGACGTGAATCCGTGAGCCATGACTTCTGGCCGTCTCTTATGGGGACACTTGTCATTGGATTTAGGAAACAGGCTAACCCAAGATGCTGTCATTTTAATTCTTTTAATTTAAGTATCTACAAAGACCTTATTTTCAAATAATGTGACATTCTGAGATTACAAATAAACATGTCTTTGGGGGAGACACCATCTACCTGCCAGGACATTACTATTTTAGTCAATTCTTGTTGCTATAAAGGAAGACTGAAGACTGGGTAACTTACAAAGCAAAACGTTTATTTTTCTTACAGGTTTGCAAGCTGTACAAGAAGCTTGGTGCCAGCACCTGTGTGTCACCTCATCAAGCTGTTTCCACTCATGGTGAAGGGCTGAGGTGAGCAGGTGTGTGGACAGACTCTGTGGTGAGAGAGGGAATGAGAGAGAGATGGGGAGAGAGGAAGGGAGGGAGAAAGACAGACAGAGAGAGAGAGGGAGACCTAGCTATTTTCAACAACCAGCTCTTACAGAACTAATAGAATGAGAAATCCACAGCCCCAACTCAAGGAGAGAATTGATGTATTCATGAGAGCTCCCCCCCCCCAACCCAAACACCTCCTATGGGGCCCCATCTCCAAAATCAGGGATCAAATTTCAATGTAAGATTTGCAGAGGTAAATTTCCAAACCATAGCAACTACCCTCTTTAAGAGCATTAGATAAGTGGCTTTGACATTGACAGTACAAGCATTAAGGAACCGCCTAAATCCTTAAAACGCAATGTTTTTAAACTAATAATAAAAAGATTGTCATAAAAGAAAAACCATATTATGTTTCTTAGGTAAAAATGCAGGTCCCTGGTTGAGTGTAAGCTGACACAAGAAGGAATGTTGTTTTCTGTTTTTGGTACAAGGATCTTCCTTCTTCTTCTGAAATCCATGATTCCCAGGGCAAATACAGTCTTTGGAATGATTCCTTCCTTCTCTCTACCATGGGAATCAAACAGGATTTGGCGGGTTTGTGCAACGGTAGAAAACGTGGCTGTGATTGGTTGGCAGGAAGATGAGTAAATTTAGCGGTAACTTCTGCACCAATCAAAATTCTCAGTCTCTGGGAATAGGGATTGGTCCAGCGGTGAGCATGTGACCCACATAGGGCCAATCAGGAGCTATGCCTGGAATTGCTTCCTGTTCAACATTCGCAAAAGCAGACATGTGTGCAGGTGCAGAAAGCCAGTCTTTGCTTCCTTTCCAAGCATAACATGCAATGTCCCTGCTTTTCTTGAGTTTGCTTCCAAGGGACCTGATGTTAGGCTGGGAGGCAGGTTTTCCATCTTGGATGAAAATGGAAATTCCCCCAGATGTCAGATGCTTTGTGTTAAGCTCCCTGGGAAAACAAACCTTCAAACATGGTGGCTTATTAGGGGTGGAAAATACATGTGCCTAGGCTAGAACTGTGATGGTTAAACTTTCTGTGCCGACTTGGCTGGGCTATGAGATGCCCAGGTAGCCGGGAAAATGTTATGTCTGGGTTTGTCTGAGAGGGTGTTGCTGAAAGAAGTTAGTTTTTGAATAAATAGGCTTAGTAAAAGAGATAGATTCACACTTGCCAGGGTGGGTGAGCATTACCTCATCAGTTGGGGGTGGGCATTGCCTTATCAGTCGGGTCCCTGGATTTTGCTTTCTGCTTGACCTGAGATGCCCATGTTCACCTGCCCTTGGGTGTCAGAGTTCCTGATTTCTCAGGAAACCATTGGCTACCCTGAGTCTTAGATCTCTGGGCCTGGACTGGAAGTTACACCCCCTGGATTCTCTGGTTCTTCAGTTTGCAGATGACAGGATTATAAGACTTCGCAGCTTTGTAATTATGTGAGAAATTCCTCAGAATAAATCTTACTTTATTTATCATCTTCTATTAGAGAAGTCTATAGTCTATTGGACTATATGTGATCTGTCTTTATCTATCATTTATCTATCTACATATCAAAATCTATTATCTGTCTATATATCAAAAATCTATCTATCTATCTATCTATCCATCCATCCTATCTATCATCTACCTATCTATCTATCCATCCATCCATCTAATCACCCATCCATCCATCTATCTACCTATCCATCCTATCTGTCTATCTATCTATCCATCCATCCATCTATCCATCTATCTATCCATATACTTATCCAGCCAGTCTATCTATCTATCTATCTATCTATCTATCTATCTATCTATCTATCTATCATCTATCCATCTTACCTATTTATTATCTATCTATCAATCTATCTATCATCAATTCAGTCTATCTGTCTGTCTATCATCTATCTATCTATCTATCTATCTATCTATCATCTGTCTATTCAGTCTATCTATCTATCTATCTATCCATCCATCCATCCACTTATCTATCTATCCATCCATCTATTCTATCTATTCTATCTATCTATCTATCTATCTATCTATCTATCTATCATCTATCCATCCTACCTATCTATTATCTATCTATCTATCTATCATCTATATATTCAGTCTATCTATCTATCTATCTATCATCTGTCTATCAGTCTATCTATCTATCTATCTATCTATCTATCTATCTATGTATCATCTATCTATTCAGTCTGTCTATCTATCTATCTGTCTATCTATCTATCTATCTATCATCTATCTATGATGTTCTATTGGACAGCAATTTCTCAGACTAAACCCTATATCTGCCTTCTTATCATCTATCCATCATCTTTTATTGGAGAGCAATCCCTCAGAATAAATCTCATCTCGTCTCATCTTATCTATCTTATCTTACCTTATCACTATCATCTTGTATTGGAAGCATTTCTTCAGACTAAATCTTATCTATCTATCTATCTATCTATTATGTATCTGTCTATCTTCTCCTATTAGTGATGTCTTTCTGGAGAACACTGACTAATACAATAAGAAAATAGAGGTACTTGAAGGAACATTATTTTATAATGTGCCTTCCTGGAATTACAAACATGCATGTTTGCCCAAGTTGATGTCCCAAGCACACTTTCTGGACAAATAAATTTCTAAGGGCAGGATCTTGCAAAAACACAGAAAGAAATCTTGACAGAATAAAACGCAGAATAAAAAAACATGGGAAATAATCAAAGGTGCATTCAGGAGAAATTTTCCCTCGCAATAGCCTTGGAAGAAAATCTCTCCAGATTAGAACAGAAGTTCAGAGGCCCTGCAGAGAACACCTGTGTGTGGCACAGTTAAAATGCAGCGTAGCAAACGTGTGTTTTACCCTTTGATACCTGAAAGATGAAAAGTAATAAGAAGCTATCAGAAAACAGGATCTGGGCAAGAATGTTGTAGAGCATATAGGTTACTTTTAGCTTCTGTGAACCACTTTTTTTTTTTCTGGAAATCTAAGGGCAGAGATTATAATGCATCTTCCTTTCGCAAAAGCAATGGGTCTGCCTGCCATCCCTATAATGAGCATGATGTGTCTGAAGGAACACCTGGGACAGGTGTATGGGGGGAAGACTCTTTGCTTTCTCCGTCAACAAAGCAGGTTAAAAATACACACACACACACACACACACACACACACACACACACACACATAAAGAGAGACAGAGAGAGAGGCAGAGAAAGGAAGACAGAGAAAAAGAGAGAAAAGAAGGAAAAACCAACACCTAGAGGTCGGTTTTGCTTTATTTTTTATTATTATGGTATGTTGTATTAGTATTACAAGGCACAGGAATTTACCCATAATTTTCATTTTTTTTCTGTTTCTGAAAATGATTAGTAACATAATTGTTTATAACCAGTCTTTTCTCATTTATTTCTTGGGCATATTTATCAGAAAGATAGGATTTAGCGTTCATTTTTATTAAAGAATAATCATTTAAAATATTTTACACGGGAGGAAACATCCGCGTGTGTGTGCGTGTGTGTGTGTGCGTGTGTGTGCTTGACTGCATACAACAATTCACAAAGCAGTTAAAAGAAATGACTAACGTTTCCTCAATTTGTTTTTTTAAGATGGGAAGATAAGACCAGAATTAGTGGGGTTTTTTTGTTTGTTTGTTTTGTTTTGTTTAATTTTTGCTTGATGTGTTTTATAGCTTTGTACCAAAAAGAGGTATTTGTTTGGTGTACAAGGAATGTGTTCTGATTTTTACAGGGAAGACCACTGAAGAATTTACCGCCTTGATGTTTACATTTAAAGGACAGGCTATGAGGTGAACATAGTTAAACCTCTAAAAGACCGAGGGCATGTGATTTTTTTCCCCCTTTTAACAATCAGTATTACTCTCTGAAACAAAATGCGTCTGAACATGAGTCATTCCTTGACTTGAACTTTGTAGGTTGAGGTTAAACTCACAAAACATGAAATTGACTATTTGAACCATTGTAAAGTGCACCATTTTTAAAGTGGAATTTAGTGCATTCATCACCAATGTCTAGTCCTAAACATTTTTATCACCCCAACAGAAAATTCTAGCCCATTAAGCAGTCACCCCACCCCTGGTTCTCTCCTCCAAGATTCTCACAACCACTCACCTGTCTTATGTCTTTATAGATTTATTTATTCTAAAATGTATTGCAGACATTATTATAAAGTATGGTAGGTGCATATGCCTATGTCTGTCTGTGTGTGTTTTGAGACAGAGTCTCGCCTTGGGTAGAATGCTGTGGCATCACAGCTCACAGCCACCTTAAACTATTGAGCTCAAGCAATCCTCCTGCCTCAGCCTCCAGAGTAGCTGGGACGACAGGCACCTGCCACCAGCCTGGCTAATTTGTCTATTTTTAGTAGAGACAGAGTCTCACTCTTGCTCAGGCTGGTCTCAATCTCCTGAGCTCAGGCAATCCACCCATCTCAGCCTTCCAGAGACAGTGTTTGTTTTTTGTAACTGTCTTATACTTCTGAGCCTCTTCTGAAGGTCCCTGCACTTTATAATATGGATCCATATTTCACTCTCTTTTTACGACAGAATAAAATAGTCCAATTTCTGGGTGGAACACGTTTGGTTTATTCCTCTGTCCTTGGAAGAACAGGCAACAGCGGGTGCAATACCTTTTAAAAAATAACAAGGTCTATTTTTAGATCAAAAATCACATCATAACAAAGATATTCGTGCCAGAATGTTTATTGCAGCCCAATTCATAATTTCTAAGTCATGGAAAAAGCCTAAGTGCCCATCAACCCTCAAATGGATTAATAAATTGTGGTATTTGTACACCATGGAATATTATGCAGCCTTAAAGAAAGATGGAGACTTTACCTCTTT
>CAUYPK010020723.1:0-11247 GCA_963574355.1 Loris lydekkerianus | reverse complement strand
TGGCATTTTCCTAGTTATCGTAGCATGACATTTATGGAACTTCTCTGATAGGGGCTTGGAAGGCAGTAATTCCCCAGGCAAGAAAACCCTCCTCAAACAAAGAATCAACTATACGGTCTTTTGTTTCCCTGCAGGCTTCTTCCGGCTCTTGAGAACCTTTTTTTGGGACAGCTTGTCCCCCTTATCTGCCCACAGTCCAGTCAGCTGTGGTTTGAAAACAGGTGAGCATGGCAGGAAAAGACATTTTGAAAGAGATAGACCACATTCATACAGCTTTTATTACAGTGTATGTTACTGTGCCTGATTTATAAATTAAACTTTACCATAGGTGTGGATTTGTAGGAGAAAACAGCACACACGGGGCTCAGTACTGCCCTCTGTTTAGGCCCCACCCATGTTCTGGTGCAGACCTGCTGCAGCTGAGAGGGGTGCTGTGTTCAGGACGACGTGCCAGACATCCAGTCTCTGGCAGTTGGGGCTGAAACTCGCTTTATCAAAGCCCCTGTGTGTCCCTGAATGAGTGGCTTCACCTCCCTGAGCCTTAGTGTCCTTACCGTGAAAAGGTGACAGCACTCAGGGCTAAGTGAAGTGCTACAGGCACTGGTAGCTCTGTCCATCAGTGTCAACTTGGCACCTGCCCCTGCAGCCTGGCCTCAGGTTGTGCACCCTCGGAGCCCCTGTCCTGGTTGCCCCTCCTTCAGGAGCCCTGGACTTTGGCCTGCTGGCCCCACGCTGATGTCCTTGCCACACACTCTGCGTATTTCTCCAACAGTACAGGATTAACATTTGGACATCTGTGTATTGCACATAAAATCCTTGATTCCTGGATTCCCCTAAGTTGCTAGAGCCACCTGGCTGCACACGGCACCTGGGATCCTGTGCTGAGGAGGGCTGCCTGTCGGTAGGCCAGGGGCTGCAGGCTGGGCCTCCTGCTGGTCCCTTAAGCTTCTGCATCCTTCACTGTGCCAGAACAGGCCTCCTGACACACCAGGAGCCCACACTGGGCCGTCCTCTGGATGAGAGGGAGGAACCTTACACATTTCTCATTTGTCCTGACTTCAACCCAGTGCTCAGAACAAGATTGGCCTGCACGGGGGAGGGGTCTTCAGGAAATGAAAGGCTGGTTTCCTGGAGGGGCAATGGGTGGTGACGAGCTGCCAGGTGGCAACATTCCTGGGCTGCTGCTCTGAGTACCCTGGGCACCTTGGAGCTGCTGACCTGAAGGTGATACGTTCGCGACTTAGTCCTGGCTTAGTCCTGGGGGTCTGAGCCCTAGCCCAGGATGGTGGCAGCTAGAGGATTCCCCTCCACCAAAGCTCCCCCTGCACTTCCCTGAGCCTGTGTCCCCAAGCCCTATCTCCCAGCATCCACTGCCCACAGCTCCCTGGGCCTCTTAGAGCCTAACGCCTGGCCTGGAATAACTGTCACTCCCCTTTCCATGTCAGTGGCATCATTTACGTTGGTTAATGACACTAGAGGATGCCCTGTGTTCCTGTCTTATTCTAAACTCTTAACTTCGCCTCTGGAGGTCCTGCAATCTACATCCGTCCTGGGGCTTCACTTCTGCCGAGTGGGCGACCTTGGCTTCCGGCTCACTGGAACCTCTATATCCGTCCTGGGGCTTCACTTCTGCCCAGTGGACGATGTCTGGCTTCCGGGTCACTGGGACCTCTACATCCGTCCTGGGGCTTCACTTTTGCCGAGTGGGCGACGTCTGGCTTCCGGCTCACTGGGACCTCTACATCCGTCCTGGGGCTTCACTTCTGCCCAGTGGGCGACGTCTGGCTTCCGGCTCACGGGGACCTCTACATCTGTCCTGTGACTTCACTTCTGCCCAGTTGGCGACCTCTGGCTTCTGGCTCCCTGGGACCCCTAACTCACTGACCCTCTTGCCTGCTCAGTGCCAAGCTCCAGGCTGGGGTGGGAACACAGAGGTGAACAAAAAGTTCTACCCCTGCCCTCAAGGAACTCCCAGGCTGGGGGGGGGGGGTCAGGGACACACACGTGTGCATAGAATTCAGATGGTGCTGAGGTCTGTGCTGAAAGCCCAGTGTCTGCAGGAGCCCCATGAAACGCCTGGTCCCAACTGTAGGGCCAAGGAGGCTTGCTGGACGAGGGGACCCCTGGCTGGGCTTTGAAAGATGCATTTGGCAGGTGAGGAGGTTGCAGCAGCTGTGCAGGTGATGGGTATGAGGCAGGGGTAGGGGCAGAGAGACAAGGGCTGGGCAGTGAGGGCAGCTCTTCTTTCGAGTGCACTGGTACTGACAGTAGAGGCTGAGGCCAGAGGAAGTGGGACAGAGAGCTCAGACCCAGGGGGCTCTGTAAGACCAGGGTCACCATCCCAGCCCCACATTGGCAGCTCAATGTCTTGGGCACATCACGTGCCTCTCTGGGCCTCGGCTTCCTCAGCTGCAAAATGGCTCTCAGAGAGCTTAGGGATGGAGGCTGTCCTGGTTATAGGAGGGTGCTGCTCCTCTGTCCTCCCAGCTAAGTTCCCCACAAGCTCCTCCCAGGAGACAGGGAGCTGAGTGTGGTCCCGTAACCTGGCTGGCGGTTGCTCCGGGCGCTCTTGGGACTTTTTCCTGCAGAGGCTTCTGGCAGGAAGAAGGGAAATGCAAACAGCTGGCCTCTCCTCTGTCCCCAGCCACGGGTTAGTCCTGGCTCTGCCTCCCACTGACACCCCAGGAAGGGTACTCCCACAGGAAAAAAGACCAGAGGCAGAGTAGGGAGCCATTTGAATGCCCAAGGCTGGGGCCTTTCCTCCCTGGGCTCCCATGCCTGACCCAGGGCAGTAACTGGCGCTGTCTCAGGGTCACTAGTGCTGCGTAACAAACTTGGTGGTGAATGCTCCCAGTCTTGGGGAGGGATGGTCCAGGAAGAGTTCCTTCTGGAGCGGACTTTTAGCAGAGACTAGAAGCAAGTGCCAGGGTTGGGGGGAAGAGCTCCAGGCAGCGAGCACAGCATGTGCAAAGGCCCTGAGGCCAGTGATGTGTGTGCATGTGCTCATGTGTGTGCATTTATGTGGGATTAACTGAAAAGAGGTCTATGTTTGAGGGCTGGTTTTCTCAGGGCTAAACGAAGTCTTTCCCCATCTGGGGGAGGTGTTAGGCCATCTTTTTGGTGTAGCAGGGTCCTAAAGTAGGCCAGCCAGCCTCAATGGCGGGGCAGCTAATGGAGTCACCTGCTTCTACTTGGCTATGAAGGGCTGCAACTGAGAGGCCTCTCACCAGAGGAGCCCATGGAGCACTGGGTAGCTACC
Source organism: Loris lydekkerianus (assembly GCA_963574355.1). Taxonomy (NCBI): domain Eukaryota; kingdom Metazoa; phylum Chordata; class Mammalia; order Primates; family Lorisidae; genus Loris; species Loris lydekkerianus. The sequence goes on along the minus strand of CAUYPK010020723.1, from coordinate 7,988 downwards.
CACATTGAGCAAGGACTAGGGCCTCCTCTGTGCCTGCTGACCACCCTCTGGGGAGCTACTGGAGTCTGCAGGTGAAGTCATTCCCCACGGTGTTATGGGTCTGGGTTAGTGAGTGGGAGGCCCCATCTCTGAAGGCAGAGTGAGGTCTAATCTCCTGTTAGACCCCCAGACCTTAGAAATGGCCTGTCCAGTTCTGTGGACAACTTCTGGGGGCTGGCACACAATAGGTCAGTCCCCTACAGGTGGCAGTGACCCCCCACTGCCCCTATTGAGGGGCCCCCTCCTTGGAAAGTTCCTCCTCGGCCTGCCCAGAGGAAGAGCAGGAGAAAGACTTAATTGCAGCCTGCCTCAGAGCCTCCACACTCTGACCCCTTCCAGCCACACCCCAGGGTTTAATTAAGGACCAGGAGCTGAGTGGGGGCGGCTCTGCTCAGCTGTCTGCCTCCCAGGGTAACCAGAGCCATCACCAGCTAACCCTCCACAGGGGTGGGGGTGGGGCTGCACTTCTGCAGACATAGATTGGGGCTGCTGCTGCTGGGCTGTTCTCTGATATGCCAACTGCAGACAGCAAAACGAAGGGCTTTGGAATCATCCTTTCTTGAGAACCTACCTGCTGTCACCTTTGGCACAGCTGACAGCCACACCAGTTGGTGCCTGGGCAGCTGTGTGGCTGTGCCAAGGGACTGTGGCCAAAACGGCTTCAGAAGCCAGCTTGGATGGGGGCATCCCTGGGTCTTTCCCCTTAAAGCCAGAGTTGTATCTACTGGGGCAGCACAGAAGTTAAAGAGAACAGACACAGAGCCACCCACTGGGTGAGTGTCTGTGGCTGTTTTCCTGTGTGACCTTGGCACTCAAACTCCCTGAGCATGGCTCCTCATCAGGGAGACCCACGGAAGACTCTTGCAAGGACTGAGTGAGTGAGCACAGCGCCAGGACAAAGGGACCTTGCTGACAACACTCTAATCCCACCCCTGTGTGAACTATAGCCAGGATGCCCAGTCCCGCACACGCGCTCCCTGGCTACTCACCCCGGAAGCGCCTGCCCCCTCTGTGGTTCTGCGGAGGCCCCTCTTCTGTGCCAGAGGGGATTTGCAGCCTTGGGCCAGGGCAGCCCGGAGAGTCACGGTCTAATGCTCCCAGGAATAGCCCTGACCAATGGAGAACAGGAGTTCACAGATTAATACCCCAGTTTCCCTGTCCTGCAGACTGGGGTGGGCAATCCTTTTCTTTTTTAAAAATTTGCTTATATTGTTTTTAATTTACTTTTTATAGTTCCTTTTGTCCTTAGGTTACATCTCATTAAGGATATATTATGTAATTACTATTAACATTTTGTTTCTATTTCAGTTTAGTATGCGGTACAGACGATTAGTTTACACTGTTTGCGTCTGTTAGGTAAAGTCCAAATTGTCGTCGTGCCCCTCACCCAGGAGGTGTGCCACGTACCCCTGCACTGCACCTGTTAGCTGGGAGCACACCAACCCCCCTCCCTTCTCTACCCTCCCCACTTGAATTTAATTGAGTTATTCTCTTATGTGGGCATATATTAGTTCATCTACTGCTTTCATATTAGTATGGAGTACTTTGGATACTTGCTTTTCCATTCTTGTGATCCTAAAATAATTTAATTGTGGGGCGGCACCTGTGGCTCAGTGAGTAGGGCGCCAGCCCCATATACCGAGGGTAGTGGGTTCAAACCCGGCCCTAGCCGAACTGCAACAAAAGAATAGCCAGGCGTTGTGGTGGATGCCTGTAGTCCCAGCTACTCAGAAGGCTGAGGCAAGAGAATTGCCTAAGCCCAGGGGTAGGAGGTTGCTGTGAGCTGTGTGATGCCATGGCACTCGACCCAAGGCCATAGAGTGAGACTCTATCTCTACAAAAAAAAAAAAAATTAATTGTGGTAAAAACACATAATGCATAGTATTCATCATCTTAACCATTGTCAAGTGTATAGTGGAGTAGGGTTAAGTACAGCAGTGTTGCCCTGTACCCAATCTCCAGAATTCTTTGCACTTTGCACAACAGAAGCTCTTGCATCCATTAAAAAATTCCCCAGCCCCCTCCCCAGCTCCCTCCCCAGGCCCCTCCCCAGGCCTGGCCCCAGCCCCCTCCCCAGCCTCCTCCCCAGCCCCCTGCCCAGCCTCCTCCCTGCGCTACTCTCCATCTCTGAATGAGGCTGCTCTAGGGCCTCATGTGAGTGGAATCACAGGTGGTGGCCTTTTGGAGACTGGCTTATTTCTCTTAGTGTAATGTCCTCGCAGTCTGTCCATGCTGTTTTGTGGTGTTTCAACAGTGGTCTTTCTAATGGGTATGAAGTGATAGCTCATTGTGGTTTTGATTTACATTTTCTTAATGTCTATTCAAATCCTTTGCCCATTTTTGAATGGGGTTTTCGTTGCTGTTGAGTTATAGGAGTTCTTTGTATATTCTGGATTTTAACCCTGATCAGATAAATTATTGGTAAATATTTCCTTCCATTCTGCAGATTTACTTTTCACTCTGTGGATTGTATCCTTTGATCCATGGAAGTTTGAAATTTTAACAGTCTAAATTATTTTAATTTTTGTAGTCTGTGCTTTTGGTGTCATATCCGAAAAATCAGCGCCACAACCCACATCATGGAGATTTCCCCCCACTGTGTTTTCTTCCAAGAGTTTTACAGTTTTAGGTCTTAAGTTTAGGTTTTTGATCTGTTTTCAGTTAATTTTTGAATATGGTGTAGAGTTAGGGCCAAAATTCATTCTTTTTTTTTTCTTTTTGAGATGGTGTCACATGGTTGCCCCAGCTAGAGTGCAGCAGTGTCGTCATAGCTTACTGTGTCCTCAAATCCCTTGGCACAAACCATCTTCCTGCCTCCACCTCCCAAGGTGGGACTACTATTATAACCAAACCTGGTTACCGTATATACTTGAGTATAAGCCAAGTTTTTTTCAGCACAAAATTTGTGCCGAGTTCAGGTTTTTCGGCACAAATTTTATGCCGGAAAAACTTGGCTTATACTCGAGTATATATGGTAATTTCATTTTTTTTTTTTTTAAACAAATGGGATCTTTCTATGTTGCCGAGGCTGTTCTGAAACTCCTAGCCTCAAGTGATCCTCTTACCTTGGCCTCCCAAAGTAATCTGTGGCATTACAGGTGCGAACCCAAATTTATGCCTGGCCACAACTTCATTCTTTTGCACGTGGAACAAGATTGTCTTTTCCCACTGAACAGCCTTGGCACCCGCCCCTTGTTGAAAAGCATGTGACAATGTATGTGAGGGTCTATCCCGACAGTGGGTGACTGTCACAGAGGCCCCCACAGTGGTCACCTGATCACGTGTGCACGTTATCAACAGTTCCTCTGCCAGCCTCCCCTCCTTCCGGAATTATTTCCCCCAAACCACCTGCACCTAGGTCTTCATCTTAGGGCCTGCTTTCGAGGGAACCCAACACCAATAATGGGCACATAGCATTTAGGAAATATTTTTTAATTCGTCTTTTTTTTTTTTTTTGAGACAGAGCCTCAAGCTGTGGCCCTGGGTAGAGTGCTGTGGCACCACAGCTCACAGCAACCTCCAACTCTTGGGCTCAAGCAATTCTCCTGCCTCCGCCTCCCAAGTAACTGGGACTACAGGCGCCCACCACAACGTCCGGCTATTTTTTGGTTGCAGCTGTCATTGATGTTTGGCGGCTCCAGACTTGATTCGAACCCACCAGCTCAGGTGTATGTGCCTGGAGCCTAAGCCGCTTGAGCCACAGGCGCCGAGCCATATTCATCTTTCTCTGATAGTCATCACTGTTATTTTTAAAGACTCTGGCATCTATGAGGCTTCCAATTAACTGCTTTACACATTTTACATCCTTTAATCATCATGACAACCCTGAATGGTCCTTGTTATAATCTGTGTCTGATAAAAGAGAGGAGGGCTTGAAGAGGTCAAGGGCAGCATCCCAGGTTATTAGCTGTGCATGGCTGAACTGGGACCAGACCCACACTGTTGGACAGCAGGTCTGGGCCTCATCCCTGCCCTGTACTGGCCCCACAGAGCACTTATGAAGGCCTTGTAGAGCCAGGCCGTAGGGACACTGGGCACAGAGAACCTGAGGTGCACCAGCCCTCAGGGCACTTCCGCATTTGCCTGAGGGTACCTCTACGCCCCACTTTCCTTCCTCAGCAGGGGACACTGCCCCACAGCCCTTTCCAGGGCACCAGCTGTGTCTTCTCTGCAGCCAAGCAGGGTCTGGAGGAGGCCCTGGGGGCTGAGGGGGGCAGGGCTGTCAGCATCTGTCATTCCCCTACCCAAACGTGTGCCATTCCTGCCCGCCTATCACTCCCTGCCAGGCGCAGACCCAGCTCTGGCCTGGGCTTGAGGTGCTCTGCAGCTGTTCTGGATGGCTGTGGCACACACTGCCACTGTGGATCCCACCTCCCCTTTGGATGGGTGGGTGGTGTCTGTCCCTGGTCACAGATGACAGCCCCAGACAGATCTGGTACACAGGCTGTATAGGTCAGTGTGAGAGTCCCAAGTGGAGTGTGTGGGGAGGGGAGCTCCTGGACAGCTCGTGGCCGTGGGAGGGTGCCCAGCAGGCCAGCACATCCCTTGACCTGCAAATGTACACAGCAGATGGGTGTGAGCAGGGGCGAGGTGTGAGGTGCAGCCTGGACACCCTGCAGTAGCCATACAGTTGGTCAAGGTTGAGCTGGGATGGGGGCGCCGAGCACGTGAGCATTACCCAGGCTCAGTGGCAGCTGCACAGTGGGCACAGGTTCAGGCAGCAAGGACACAAGAAGCCCAAATACATGTTGACACTTGCACAGATAGCAAGGGTAGATAGGCCTATGGCGTCCACTGTGGTCTCATCTGCAGACAAGTGTGTCTGCCGTCTGCTCCTGCACCTGAAGGAGGGGGCTTGTGAGTGTCCCAGGCCTGGACAGAACTGGGGAGAGGGGTTAGAAATGGTCCTGGGAGAGCTCTGCATGGTGCCACCCACCTTCTACACTCCTCTGAGTAACTCGGGGCTAGGGTCAGATTGAGGTAGTGTGGCCCATGTGGAGACCAGGCCTCCCAGTGGCCTGAGGACCCCAGCACCAGGCAGCCTGCCCAGGTGGAGGCTGTGAGGAGACGAGCCACTAGCCTTCAGCCCACCTGCTGACCCTGGCTTGGGTGTGGCTGCCTGTGCCTGCTCAGTGGGGCCAGCTGCCGGTTGCCCAACCCCCCAAGCAAGGATGAGGTGGTGAGGGCAGCACAGGGGAAATAAAAAGCTCACTTTCTGGGAAGAGGACGTCTCTCTGGAACCCCTGGCCCAGGGAGTCCTACCTTGGCCCAGGTGACTTTCCCTGGTTCGCTTCTTTCTGTATGTTTTTCCAGTGAAAGTGGAAAGAAGTGAAGTGGCATTGCGGCGTAACAGACTATCTGCAGACTCAGGGGCTGACGGCAGCCATCAGGCGATTTCATGGATTGGGGGTTGAGGGCGATACAGTGAGAAATTATTCTGTTCCACATGGGGTGGAGCCAGGTGACTGCTGAGTGGTCTGCAGGGTCCAGCTCCCACCTGTGTGTGGTGTCAGGCAGGGCTTCGAGAAGCTGTCTTACGGCATCCACAGATCCCTTGTGCTTTGTCCCTATGACTTGGGCTTTCTGGCAGCCCCAGGTGGTGGACTTCTCACCTGGAGTTCAGGTTCCTGCCAGGGGAGGCAGAGACCTCCCATCTGTGCAGACCAGAGCTCAGCCCTGATTTGGGAGCGGGAGCATCAGACCCCGCATCTAACAGCCAAGGAGCAGAGATTTTTTACCACAAAAATAATCACCCATCGTTAGCTCTTCCTTAGTTAAGATCACAGCATATATTCTTTCTTTTTCTTTCTTTCTTTCTTTCTTTTTTTTTTTAAATCTCTGCTGAAACCTTTCAAGCTAGAAGAGGATGGTCATAGACTTTTAATCTCCTAAAACAAAATAACTTTCACCCAGGATCCTGTACCCAGCTAAACTGAGCTTCATTTATGACAGAGAAATTAAATACTTTAATGACATTCACATGTTGAAGAAATTTTCCATAACTAAACCAGCTCTCCAGGATATTCTCAGACCTATCCTTCAAAAAGACCAGCACAACCCTACACCACAAAAGTAAACCCACCTAGAAAATTTTGATCAAATTCCAACTTCCACAGTTGCAAAAGGATTAAAAATGTCCACTGGACTCTTGAAAGGCTTATCAATATTCTCAATTAATGTGAATGGTTTAAATTGTCCTCTAATGAGTCAGGTTGGCTGACTGATACAAAAACTCAAGCCAGATATCTGCTGCATCCAAGAATCTCATCTTACATTAAAAGACAAATATAGACTCAAGGTGAAGGGATGGTCATCTATACTCCAGGCAAATGGAAAGCAGAAAAAAACAGGCTTTGCAATCCTATTCACAGATACAGTAGGCTTTAAGCCAACCAAAACATTCATATTTGTTAAAGGTAATACTCAATATGATGAGATTTCAATTATTAATATTAATATTTATGCACCCAATCAGAATGCACCTCAAGTTATAAAAGAAACTCTAACAGACATGAGCAACTTGATTTCCTCCACTTCCATAGTAGTTGGAGATTTTAACACCCCTTTAGCAGTGCTGGATAGAACCTCCAAAAAGAAGGTAAACAAAGAAATTTTAGATTTAAACTCAACCATTCAACATCTGGACTTAACAGACATCTACAGAACATTTCATACCAACAAAACTGAATACACATTCTTCTCATCAGCCCACAAAACATACTCCAAAATCAACCACATCCTAGGTCACAAATATAACCTCAGCAAATTTTAAAAAATAGAAATTATCCCTTGCATCATCTCAGACCATCATGGAATAAAAGTTGAACTCAATAACAACAGGAATCTGCATACGCATACAAAAACATGGAAGCTAAATAACCTTATGCTGAAGGATAGATGGGTTATAGATGAGATTAAGAAGGAAATCACCAAATTTTTGGAACAAAACAACAATCAAGACATGAATTATCAGAACCTCTGGGACACCGCAAAGGCAGTCCTAAGAGGGAAATTTATAGCACTGCAAGCCTTCCTCAAGAAAACAGAAAGAGAGGAAGTTAATAACTTAATGAAACATCTCACGCAACTGGAGGATGAAGAACACTTCAACCCCAAACCCAGCAGAAGAAAAGAAATAACCAAAATCAGAGCAGAACTAAATGAAATTGAAAACAAAAGAATTATAAAATAGATCAATAAATCCAAAAGTTGGTTTTTTGAAAAGATCAATAAGATAGATAAACCTTTGGCCAACCTAAGCAGGAAAAAAAGAGTCAAATCTTTAATCTCATCAATCAGAAATGGTAACGATGAAATAACATCAGACCCCTCAGAAATTCAAAAAATCCTTAATGAATACTACAAGAAAATCTACTCTGAGAAATATGAAAATCTGAAAGAAATTGACCAATACCTGGAAGTACACCACCTACCAAGACTTAACCAGAACGAAGTGGAAATGTTGAACAGGCCTATATCGAGTTCTGAAATAGCATCAACTATACAAAATCTCCCTAAAAAGAAAAGCCCAGGACCAGATGGCTTTAAGTCAGAATTCTACCAAACCTTTAAAGAAGAACTAGTACCTATACTACTAAACCTCTTCCAAATATTGAAAAAGAAGGAATAACCCAATACATTCTACGAAGCAAATATCACCTTGATCCCCAAACCAGGGAAAGACCCAACAAGAAAAGAAAATTATAGACCAATATCACTAATGAATATTGATGCAAAAATACTCAATAAGATCCTGACAAACAGAATCCAACAGCACATCAAAAAATTATACACCATGACTAAGTGGGGTTTATCCCAGGGTCTCGAGGCTGGTTCAATATACGTAAATCTCTAAATGTAATTCAACACATAAACAAACTTAAAAATAAGGACCATATGATTTCAATTGATGCAGAAAAAGCTTTTGATAATATCCAGCATCCCTTCAT
>CAUYPK010020721.1:0-39084 GCA_963574355.1 Loris lydekkerianus | reverse complement strand
GTTTCCTGGTACACATAGTCATGAGCATACTTGTTTTGCAACTATTGCTTATCATCTGCTTCAGGGTTCAGTTGAATCTGTAACTAAAATCTTTATAACCTTTTTTAGAGTCAGCTTAAAAATTTTTATTCTTACAATACCTGTAGCCAGGTTAGATAAAAGTTGTGAGTACTGACCACTACATAATACCTGTATCTGAGGCAGTCTTCTGAGACGGAGCCCTTGACCTGTGGGGTCTGCACTATTTCCAAGCAGATGGTGTCAGAATTGAGTTAATTTTTGGCGCACCTTGTTGGTGTTCTCTAAGAACAAGGGAATTGGTTGATGTGGAAAAGCTGCCCTGTCCATTTGGTGCTAGAAGTGTTCTGTGAGAACAGAAAAAGAGTGTGTTTCCTTTGTAGTCATCCTACACAACTCAAGTCCCCAAGGTCATACCAGAGTTCCAGCACTCTGTCAGTGCCCACTGCCATCTTGGTATTAAATGTTGCCTGTGAACCAACCAATGTTGCCTCTGATTTTTTATACAAATTCCATCCCTGAGTCACCACTATTACTTCTTTCAAAACAATTTTTATCTTTTACTGAGCAAGAGAAAGACCCTGTTTCTACTAAAAATAGAAAAACCAGCTGGGCATGATGGCAAGTACCTGTAATCCCAGATACTCAGGAGGCTGAGACAAAAAGACTGCCTGAGCCTGAAATACTGAGGTTGCTGTGAGCTATGCTGCCACTGAACTCTACCCAAGGCAACAGAGGGAGTCTCTCTCTCTCTCTCTCTCTCTCTCTCTTTATATATATATATATATATATATACATATATATATTTATATATCTCTCTCTCTATATATATATATATTTATCTCTCTCTCTATATATATATATATTTATATATCTCTCTCTTTATATATATATATATTTGACTCTGTCTATATATATATATTTTTTTGAGATAGAGTATATTTTTATTATATATATATTTAGAGTTTTATAGTTAGTCAAGGTCAAACATTAATTGGATAAAGTAAATCTCATGACTAAATTCTTTTCCTTTCATGTCTAGAAATTCTATATAAAGATAGCATTGTCTATTCTGACCCTGTACCTTTATATCAATAGAATCTACTGACATAGCACACTCCCAGTTTACAGCTCCTATTGTTTTTCCTAATGACCCAAGACTCTCCTGCTTACTTGAGCCACCATAATCTTACTGCAGATCACTCTAACCTCTAGTTCTATTGCCCATTAATGATCTCACTCTCATCCTTTGGACCTCATATATATGTCCAGTCTCCCAGTTTTTTAGTCTCCATTCTTAAGAACTTTGGTTTGGAATATCAGAGTTCCAGTTCTGCCCCCCTTTTCCCTGTGTAAACTTAACACTAACATCGTTTGAAATATACTCAATTAGATAATTTCTAATCATGTCCACTGCTAAATACTTGTTATTTAAAACCTTAACCCTGATAATATTGTTTATAAAATAAGGATAAAAATATCTGTACCACCTGTTTGGAGGGTTGCTGTAAATATAGCATGAGGTGATATATATGAATGTTTTGTTAACTTCATATAATATAGTCTTAGTTACATCATTTCTATATTATAATGTAAAGCTTCAAAAAAGCACCAGACTACATAGAGTTATATCACTCAGATGTTTCTTTTAAATGTTTTTGAACTTTATACCCTTGAATTTTCTATCCACTAAGATATGAAATCCCTGAGCTTTGTGACATTTCTTTGATCAGAAAGAAGAAAATAACACAAGAAATCCTATCTATAGAAGGAGTCACAAACATCAAAGCAGATAAGCGGAGTATAGAGAGAAATGTTCATTCCTCAACCATGTTGACTGAACATTTGTATTGTTACAAAAAAGTGATATTAAACATCTTCTTTCAGAACAAAGTCCAAAGATAATAATAATGTTAAAAAAAGCTGAGTAGGAAAACTGCAAAACTTAATTGGAGATTTGATGGTGTTTAATCTCAAGTTAACTTTAAATCTTATTTTTCATCAGACTTCAGACACACAACCATACATATCAACAAATACAAACACATATATTTTGTATGCCCTCTCGTATGCCAAAAAAAATTGTTATAATAAAAAATTTAAAAAACAGAGTTTCATTAAATGCAGAATATGAAGTAAATAAAAACAAGGCAACTACTTCATGCCTCCCACTAGATACACTATTGAAGTTGCAATGGACAGAACCTTGTATGTTGATGAGTTCAAGGCCATGTGATCTTGGTTCTAAGAGAACTTGGTAAAATAAAGCTAAATTAGAAAATCTGTTTATTTTAGCCATATGATGACAAACATAAGTCTAATATTCTCATTTAATTAATTACTTCTAATTAGTATTTTTGATATCTATTTTAATAATCCAGTCTAGAATATAACTGTTATGGTCAAATGAATGGAAAATGAAAAAGTAAATAAAGACCTAGTGTTGCCATAACAGAATACAGCAGCCTTTCATGTCCTTGGGGTGAATTAGTTCCATTGGTTTTAGAATCACCACTCCCCCCAGACCCCAAAATCTGCAGATGTTCAATCCCCTCATATAAAATGGCATAGTATAGTCATCCCTCTGTAGCTACAGGTTTCAATACGAAGTTGGTTGAATTCACAGATGCAACACTTGCACAGAAGGCCAACTTACCACAGACTGGGTAATTTATTAAAAAAAAAAAAAAGAGGTTTGTTTACCCCATGGTTCTGGAGGCTGGGAAGTTCAAGACAGGGTGATATATTTGGGAAGTGTCTAACAGTGCATCATAAAACAGTGGGAAAGCAGAAAGGATCATGTAGTGAGAGAGCATAAGAGAGCTGAGGAAGCCAGCTTAACTTTTCTCACAACCCCCTCTCAAGAGAACCAACCCATTCCCACAAGAATTAACCAGGTCCCTGAAGAAATGCACTAATCCATCTTAACCTCTTCAAGACCCCACCTCTTAAAATGGCCACAATGGCAATCAATTTCAAAATGAGTTTTGGAGGAGACAAACTGTATCATTCAAACCATAGCAGCTTGGAAACCACTTAACTAATTGAGAGTAAAATCCTCACCTAGGCTTGCCTTCCTTTGATAGTATGATTGAGTCCTAATTATTCCCCTTTCTTTCTTCTTTTCTTCTGGGATTTCTATCCACTCTTTCTCACTTGTGGCTATTCAGTAAATTTACTAATAGTAGTAGTATTGGTCTTATCATCATTATTACTATTATTTAGTTGTATTAGTTTGAGAAGAAGATAAAGAAGAAATTTGCAAGGTTGCCCAGTCTTTGGCTTAGTCTTGGGTACATCACAGGACTCATGGAAAGAAAAGTCTTTAAAGAATAGAAGTCAGCCTGATTCAGAAACAAAATGTAAACAATTTTATTTTTGTCTGATAGATATTTTTGCTGGAGAGAAGAGATAACAGCACCATGTTTTGTGGATTAATGATAGATAACTCCATGTAATGTAATTTTTTGTTTGCTTAATCTCAAAAGGTGCTTTTCCTGGAAGAGAAATATGGTGATGTAGTTTATCTATAACTACGAAATGATACATGATAGAACCTAAAGTAAACTTTCTACCTGCTTGATGGGTAATCTGGATCACTTCATATAGTTCATTAATATATACTGTATTGTGACTTCCTTAGGAAATGGCCAATGTGAATAAACCGTGGGAAGCAAGAGAGATCCATGGGAGAGCTGTCCAGAACTGATGAATAAAAACAATTTTTACTTAGGCCTAAAACAAATGATCAATCCCCAAATAAAAACTGCCTCGTTTGATCAAAAAGTAAAAGCATCTGTTTTTCTACAAATAATAACTAATTTTCATAGCCTCATATATTTTCCTTTTAATTTTAAAACTTCAACTATAATGTTGAGATGTTTAGGATTCCCAAAAGATTCCAAGTGCTTCTCTGTTTTCCAGAAACCCCTGCTATACCCTTCAGAAATGTCCCAGCAGGTAAACTATCATGACTAGCTGAGGTCCTTGCTGAGGTTGAAGAAAATACAGAATGGATAACAAAATAAGGCAGTTATATATACCAGCTATGAGCAAGTGATCAGTTATATAAATAAGGACTGTAATTATTATAAATCCTTATAATAGTTCCTATTTTGTTAGAAATATGTATTTATATGTGTACGAGTACAAATGTTGGTTTTCTTTCCTCTTTTACTCCTTTAATATGCAATTTATGATGTATTGACTTTATGTCATAGTGTTTAAGTATTGTTAACTTTACATCAGAAATACTTAAACTATAGAATATCAGCTATCAAGACAAATAGTAAACATCACACACAGACTTTACATGCACTCTGGAGAGGGGATTAGTGCATTTTCAGTAATATACAGAATAGTTGTATCATGTTAAACATAATTTTGACCTGGGTGTTGTCTTTATTTGGAGGTGGTATATGAGTTAAGGAGATGCATGAGGGTGCCCAGTTGACAAGGGGTGGACATGTAAAGGTTAACTTTTGTCAAATTTGATGGACTACAGGATGCCCAGATATTCCAGTCAAAAAACATTATGAATGTTTTTATGTGAATATTTTTGGATGAGATTTACATTTAAATAAGTAGACTGAATAAAGCAGATTGACCTCCCTAATGTGAGTGGGTCTCATCCAATTAGCCCTAGTAAAAAGGATAACCTTCCCCCAAGTTAGAGAGACTTCCTTCTGCCTGAATATTTTTAAACTGAGACATTCCTGGTTTTCCTGTTCAAACTGTAACTACGCCATTTGTCTCTTGGGTCTCCAGAGATTATCGGCTCCATCTGCAAATCTTGGAACATGCCCAGCACCAGAATCATGTGAGCCAATTCCTTTTTTTCTTTCTCTCTGAGATATATGAATGGAGAGGCAGCTCTCACCACCTGTGCTCAAAACTCAACCATGTTGTGGCTTTGATAGACTTGAGAGGCAACCCTCTTGGTGTTCATCTTGCTTTTTCTAGGGAACCCCGACTGATACCGATTTTGGTACTGGGAACGAGATGTCTCCTCTATCATTTCCTTCTTCTGCTGCAGTGAAGAGAAAGAGGAAGCCATGGCCTCTGTATCATCTAGATCAAAATCCAAAAATGGAAGATACTCAACCGATACCATACTTCTCCTCAATGAATAACTAATCTTTATCTGCTATGTCAATGAAATAGCTAACACCAAGTGTCTTCATGTAATGATATTTGGGGATCTAGGTTTTGTTCTCTATCTAAAACCATGAGATTAAAACTAAGGCTTTAAAAAGGTACAACCCCCAAATAGTAGGCAGTATCATTTGATAAGTATGAATGAAAGCATAATAAAATCAATTCATTGATATCACAATTCTTGCTGTCAACTGGGCACGCAGAATCACCAGGTTCTTCCTGAGTCTCACGTGATTTCCAGGAAGTTCCCCGAAGGAACGCTGCAGGTGTACTTGTGACCTAAACTGCCAGCTTTGACACACCCATGTGTCATCTGTCCATCATGTTCTCCTTCTGCTCTGACTCTGTCTTTCAAAGGGTGATTCTCAAAAAGTCACTTGAAGAGGCTGTTCCCTGATGTTCCCTTTGACAGCAACATGAACAGCAAGAAGGCGACCTCTCACTTCTATCAAAACCACAACACTCTTGGGTCTTGAGCATTGGTAAAAAAACCATCTTATTCAAATTCTTTGCTACTTTTTGTTATCTGGAATCCAAAATAAATTGTGTTATTGACAACTTTCCAAAGTCTCTCATCAAAAAAAAAAAAAAAAAAAAAAAAATCAAAAAAAAGCACTAAATGATCAAAAACAACATAAAAATAGAAGAGTTTGAGATAACAAAAGCAATGATATTCCCCTCCACTTATTTTCCTTCACTGCCCCCTTAAAACATTTCTTTTTGATTTACAAAATATAAGTCCATATATAGTTCAGTGAATGCACATAAGCATGGGTACACGGTACAGATAAATGTAAGAAAAAATAGCCATTACAAATTCTCTTTTTGAATGCTAACACATAAAGCTATTTTTCATTAGGTTCATGTGACTGGCAGAAGACAGGATTCTTTCTTCCAGTTTATTAATCCACATTTTTCCCTAACACTTCTAACACTTGTCAACATGACAAGCTACACTTTTCATGTGAGATGAAATACATCACTATATGTGCTTGTCACATTTTCTATCCATGCTCTATGACGTATAAGAAGATACTCAGCTACCTAAGCATTAAAATAAATGCAAATTACAGAAACATTAATAAACTCAACAGTGTTAGTTAATTTGCCAAAACACCAGAAGGCAGCACAACTCTAATTATGTCCTTCAATAATTATATGTAATGAGTAGTTTCAAACAAAAAATAAAATGTGTCAGAGAGAATTAATTCTATATGCAACCTACAATAAATTTATCCATGGTACAATTACAATGATTGAATTTTGTCTAATTATTGTAGAAAAGATGACATCATCCAGCACCCAGGAAAATTAAATTAATTGAAAGTGAATCTCTTCAGAAAGATGTTTTAATTTAGAAATAATTACTATATTTTCCCAAAATTTTCTGAATGATGCCACTATACCAATGATGTATGTGTGTAAATATATATGTGTATATATATATATATATTTATATAACATATATATATATATATTTTCCAAGAATATATACTTACGTAAAAAATCACAATAGTTATCCTCATTAGTTGGCATGAATATGAAACCCATATCAGAATACTGATGTTTTATTTTATGCATTACTCACCAGTTATGTACAGCAGTATACTAGAGGGACAGCAAAGTAGAAACCAGCATTTCTCAAACAATGCCCTTCCCAAAGGACTTACTGTATGACTAATATACCATGAGCATTTTTTTTCTTCATTTTCTCTCATTAACTATCAAAGAACATCCAGCACCAGCACCCCCAGAAAGACATTAGACATGTTACAGTATCTAGGAGCTAATTTAGCAGGAAATTGCATAGTGACAGGACAATGATTTATTTTTAATGGTGATTGCTTAATTAGCAGTGATTTATTTAAAGCCCCTCCCCCTATGCCTCCCAGCTCCTACCATGGCCATCACTTTTCAGCAGAGGTGTGGGGTAGAAGGGGTGATGTCAGCATTTAGTTTGGGCTGTGCATTAATGGTAGAATCTGATAGTTTAGGAAAATCTTGGATTCTGATTGGTAACAGTCACTTCTAAGATTTCACAATTCAGTGTTTCACCAAAGTAAGTCTTGAGCATTCATATAACATTTTCATTTAAATTTGTATACATGTTTTGGTAGAATTTCTTTCTTATTTAAAAACTAATGTCTCCTAATGAGCTTTCAGGTTTTTTCATATCACATATATGTTCTCTTTTTTCACATGATATTTCTTTTCCTTTGATGTTGCTTGATTTTTATCCCCTTGCACTCACCAACATGTAGGACACCAAAATACATTTCTGTTTATGCTATAAACTGATGATTTTTATTCTGGACTGTACAAAAAGAAAGAATTGTTTCCATTAGGAAATGAGTTACTGTTTTTTGTTTGTTTGTTTGTTGCAGTTTTTGGCCGGGGTGGGCTTGAACCCACCACCTCCAGTACATGGGACAGGCATCCTACTCCTTTGAGCCACAGGCACTGCCCTATTTACTGTTTTGAAAGAAACTACTCTTCTGATTTCACTTACAATATTTGCTATGTGATTTTCTCAGAATGCGTTAAAAGTTCCATGACAGCAGAGTTCAGTACCTTTAAAACTAAATGACAGTATCTTTAAAATGAATATCTATGTTATGAAAAGGTGGATGGGCCAGGCACAGCGACTCATGCCCATAATCATAGCACTTTGAGAGGCCTAGGCAGGAGGATCACTGGAGGTCAGGAATTCAATACTAGTCTGAGCAAGAATGAGACTTTATTTCTTCAAAAATAGAAAACATTAGACAAACTTGGTGGTTCCTGTTGTCCCACCTACTTAGGAAGCTGATGCAGGAGGATCACTTGATCCCCGGACCGTGAAGATAAAGTGATCTATGATGACACCACTGCACTCTAGCCCTCTGGAAACAGAGCAAGACTCTGTCTCAAAATGTAAATAAGTAAGTATATAGATAAATAAATGATCATTTTTCAGAAATAGATAGTGAAAGTAGAAATTGACAAAATGGGCAAATACTGGAACTCATAGTTTTCTTAAACCAGTCCTAAAAAAAGAAAGGAAGATCATACAATATATTAATGTTTAATGTAAATCAATAAATTTTCTTTTCTCAATACGTATATCTTATGAAAAAAATGACACAAAGAGATTTGCTTATGCTCCTCTTATTACATGAAAATAAAGTGTCTTGTAGTCAGTTGAAAATTTACTGAAATAACTGAGAGGCAAAAAGTATTTAGTGCTTTCTATTCAATTAAGGGTTGAATATTTATATAAAAACCCACCCAAACTCGACAGGAAATTAAGGTTTCAAACACCATCAGCTGGCGTCCAAACACAATGCTGAAAGTCTTATGAACTTAAGGGTATAGAAATTAATTCTAACAGACTATTGGAAGTTTGATTAAATATATATGTATTGTACAGTGACAAGAAAATGTATATACATTTTAAGAAGGGAAAAAGGGGCAGCACCTATGGCTCAAGGAGTAGAGTGCCAACCCCATATACCAGAGGTGGTAGGTTCAAACCCAGCCCCAGCCAAAAACAAAAAAAAAAAAAAAAAAAAAAAAAAGAAAGAAAGAAAGAAAAGAAAAGAAAAAAAAGGAAGAAAGAAAGAAAGATCTCTGCAGTTACAAGAAGTAAAAGATACAATATACAAGACAGCAAACATTATCTGAATACATTATGACAATAAAGCCTTTTCTTTCCTTAAAATGTGCATAAATTTTTGGCACCTTCTGTGTGTGTGTGGTTGAGAGTAGAGTAAATACACTTATCTGTGACTACCCAATTATAATTCCTTAAATCCTGCCCCCATGTCATCTTTGTTTCCTATCCCTTTCCTTTACAGCTCAGTTTAATCAATATGTATGCTGAATATTTTATTCAAAAGTTTTTTTATAGAAATACACACTTGATTGTGAATATATCAATTTTAAGTCTTGCTTCCTAATCAATGCTTAGGTATATATATAGTGATATTTAACTCACTCGCTCAAATGATGATAACCATTTAAATTTCAGGTCATGGTTCATATGGAAGGCTGAAAATTTTCATACAGCTATACAAGACATCACCCCTTTCATCAGAGACTAACAAAGTATGTGTTGGAATGGCTTATCATGGAAATGGGGTGTAGTACATAGAATTCCAACAGAACATTAATAGGACAGTCAGTGTTGGGGATGAGATTGTGAAAGGGAAGACCCTCAAAAGAAACAGCCCAGGAATGAATAGAAGTCTAGGAGAGCAGCAAGAGAAGCCAACATCCTGGGTCAAGATCAAACTAAGCTTAAAAATAAAATGAGGTAAGCACAGGTCTTACATGTATGAAGTTAAATTCTCTTAGATATCATAGGAAGTTTCAGAGCCATTTGGCAATTGTAAATATGATTCTACCTTCATATGATTAACACAGAGCAATGATAGTCATAGAGTCTGTGCTACTGATAGCTTTGTTACTTGCTAATACAGGTGGCGGTATCTATGGAAATATGATTTGAGGGCTGTCATGCAAGTTCCACTCAGAGTCTGTGCTCTCACTGAAGAAGCCCCAAATACATTTTGAGACAAATTGTGTTGGTGCAGTAGAGACCTGGGTTTCTTTAGCACAAAGTACCTAGAAAGATTGGCCCCAGATGAACTATGCTTCTGGCTATTATGTTCTCATAAAGGATTTTTTTTTTTCAAGAACAGTACCTCATTGCCTCATGTTCCTCTAGAGAAGAGAGAGGCAGCTGAGGTCAATGTCATATTCTAATTCCAACTCTCCCTCCACTCATCAAATGGTTACCCAATACTGCACACAGTCACTACATTTAAGGACACATAAAACAAGAATCTTCATCAAAACATAGTATTGTGATAAGCACTATCTCTGTGCAGAATACCAGAAGTACCCTGTGTTTCTCATAGCCTTAAAATGAGATAGGACAAAATATCAGCTATGAAAGATAAATTCCCATCAGTCTTAAGTAAACGTAGCCTCCTTCAAGTTCTTCTAAATGGTTTTGAGAATTCCATCTAGGTTTATTCTTATTGTAACACTCATGACACGAAATTGAAATTATCCCTTTCTGTGATGCCTCCAATTTTACAATAAGCTCTTTGACAGAGACATGTCATACTTGGCTTCTCTTTTTCAGTCCAACCCTACTCCCCATTCATGAGAAAATTTCGTTCTCTCTACTTCCAAAATACTTGTATATCTGTGTTCCAACTCTTTCTCATCAATTTCATCACTACAACCCTACCCAAAAGATGCATCATCTTTGCTTTGGATTGAGACAGCAACCACCTAAGTGGGCTTTCAGATACTATTCCTGTCCCTCTACAATATATCCTACAGAGAACAGCCAGTGAAGATGTTTCTAAGACTAATATTTGAATCACTCTTCCTCATCAACCTTCCAAATAGCTTTTTTTCCCTGTTTAATGTTTTTTTTTTTTTTCATTTTTTTTTTATTAAATCATAACTTTGTACATTGATGCATTTACGGGGTTCAGGGTACTGCTTCAATATACAATGTGAAATGCTTACATTGAACTAAGTAACACATCCTTGCTAATAAAATTCAAGCCAATTATCCACTTATTTTTTATCTTTTCTGTGTGTGTGTGTGTGTGTGTGTGTGTGTGTATGAGAGAGAGAGAGATAGAGTCTCACTTTGTCACCCTCAAAAGAGTGCCATGACATCACAGCTCACAGCAACCTCCAGATCTTGGGCTTGGGCAATTCTCTTGCCTCAGCCTCCCAGGTAGCTGGGACTACAGGCACCTGCCACAATGCCTGGCTATTTTTTATTGCAGTTTGGCCAGGGCCAGGTTTGAACCCGCCATCCTCGGTATATGGGGCCAGAGCCCTACTCACTGAGTCACAGGCGCCATCCAATTTCTATAAAATGCTTCTTTTCATTTTCCTCTTAGTTCACACACTTTACAGAAAATAACTTCCATTCTTTCTGGAACATTCTAAATTTGTTCCCACTCAAAGCTCTTGTCCTTGGCTGTCATTCTTCTTGGACTCTCTGCTCTCAGATCTCTGGGCAGTTGCCTCCTTCTCGTCACTCAGTTCTCAATTCAAATATCACTCTCCCAAGGAGTTCCTCCCTGACTCCTTGAATAAGATTGCCCAAACTTCTCCAGTCACTCTTCCTTAGAGTTTCCTACTTTATACTTTTTTCATAGCCCATTTTGATATCAGGAATTACCATATATGTTAATGTGTTTCTTTTCTACTTCATCTCAAGATGAGCTTCTTGAGAGCAGAAACTTTGTCCTGCACATTATTCTAAGCTCTTGGATCTCTTCCTGACAAATAGTAGATGCTTAATAAATATTTCTGACTGATTTATTGATCAACAGAAAATCCATCTTGTTAACCACTTTACTTCTAGTGGCTGGTGCAATACTGGACACATGATAGGGACATAGAAGTATTCATCGATCAAATTACTGAGTTTTTTTCCCCCGGGAATTAATCTTTTTGTCAATTGTGTGGTACTGTTGTTTGAATTTTGCTCCCTACAAAGATATGTTGAACTCCTAACCCCTGATACCTGTGACTGTGACTCTATTTGGAAATAGGGTCTTTGCAGATGTAATCAAGATGAAGAGGAGGTCATATTTTATTAGAGGTGCCCTTATTCCAATATGACCCAGTGCTCTTATAAGCAAAGGAGAAGAGACATAATGACAGTCACACAAGGAAAGCTCTTGGATCTTGCTTCTAACCATGCAACAAAAGAGGCAGAGACTAACATGTCTACAAGCCAAGGAAAAGCAAAGGTGGCTGGCAACACCAGAAACTAAGAGACACGCTTGGCATATACTCTTTCTCGGAGAGCTCTCCAGTGGGGACCAATTGCTGACAAATTGCCTTCAGCCTTCTGGACTCCAGAACTGTGAGATAATAAATTTCTGTTGTTCTAACCCACCTAGTTTGTGAAACTTTAGTAGGTAGCTTAAGAAAACTGCCTCATGGCAAAGAGAGTAAGAAAATGTCAGAAAGTTGAGTAAAGATTAAAATGTGAAATGCCTACCGCCTTTACTGTGATTCCTATTATGAAATGCAAGAGAGTGTAACAGTTTTCATTATTTGCTATTCATCTAATTTGGGTATACTTTTTAACCTCCTTCAACCTATTTTCTTATTTATAAAATGAGGTTTATAATGCTCATCCTATAGGATTATTGTGATATAGAAATACTGTAGATAATTTATGTAATACACTTAGAACAGATTCTAGTAAGTGGTGAATATTCAATAAATATTATTCTCACCATAATCTGAAGTAACTTCTTCTGCGGGACCTCAAGCTAAATACTACCTGAAACCTACTAACCAAACTTCATACAAATTAGTTATCTTACATAAACTTTTAAAGCCTGAAGACTTGAAGAAAGACATTTGAAACTTTGGTTTATATTTGAATGAGACCATTTGTCCCATAGAACAGCAAGTATGAAAGAAAAATTGTTTTCTATAATTTATTCACATAAAAATACCATGTGAATTCATCATCCCCTCATTGTATCTTTCAACAGCAGAGTCGAAATGGTAATACAGTAGAACGTCTGTACGCTGACCCAGGGACTGTAACAAACTGGTCAACACACAGAGATGGCAACATAAGGAGCATCCATGGAGTGCACGCAGAGCATGTCCACTCTGTGAAAAGTAGGTCAACCTAAGGAGGTGGTCAATATAGGGACGTGATCGGCTATGGAGGTTCTACTGTATTTGCAAGTCAAAAATGATGGTTATGTTGATAGACACATGAAAATGATGCAGAGGAAAGAAGTAGAAGATGTCATAACTCTTGGTGGTACCACCTTCACATTTCGATGGCACACTGGCGTTTATAAAGCCTTTTGAATTCTTGATTTCATTTGGATTTTATTCTAAGGCTGACAGGGGTGAAGAGAAGACATTATTACCTATTCAGAAATGAGGAAACTGAACTTCTGAGGTTTTCTCCGCCAAGTCCAGTGGAAGAGTTAAGGATCCAGGCTGATTCTATCGCACCTCAACTCTCGCAATAGAAACTGTAGAGACAACACATCCATTCATGAAATAGGGGACAACTGAAAGGTTTCCATCCCAAGAACAGATGATGCTACTGACTCTGGATTCATTGGTGCTGAAGGAAGGTAAGGCAAATTTTGAAAGAGGATTAACTAAAAAGCTTACCTAGGAAGTAACTGTTATCATTGCTGCTTTATCCAGGTATTAAAGCTTACATCTGTTTTCAGATACTTGTGTTATGTATTTTACAAGCATCATATTAACTCATCCCAGGAACAACCCTATCGTGTAAAGTGTTAATTATCATTCTAGAAGTCAGTGCTGTAATTACTGTACTGTGGTAAAGGTATAAAAATCCTGCCTTTACACCTTACACAGCCTTGGACAATACTTGACATCTCTAAGGATCATTATGTCTTATATAAAGGAGAAAATGGGTAACTGTTATGCCTGCTTGCTCATGTTACTATGAGGATTAAGAGAGGAAAATTATGAAAAGTGCTTAGCACATAATACAACTTCAACAAAATGATAGTTATATCTATTTTACAGATGAAGAAATATAGACACAGAAAGATTGATGACTTGCTTTACATCATATAGCTTACTAGTAGCAGTGAATTTCCCAGATTGTCACATCTCCTTAGCCTAATACCTCTTTTGTGATAGAATTTAATCTTCAGGCCATTTTCCTGACATCTTAAAATGAGACATGGTTGGGACATGTAGGAAGTATTCCCAGTGGCCACATTATAAATGGGATTTATATCAATGAGAAGTAGCTGATGAACCCTTCTACCATGAATTTCCTCTCCAATTCAGCAAAGAGCCTGCCTTCTTCAGGCCTCCCTCCCCAACAATGCTCTGGAACACCATTTGGTAGCCACTTCTGAAGCTATTGATAGCACAGGAGTATGCAGACATGGTGGAAGGCTGGGAGAAGAGCAGATCCTGTGTGGAGGAACAGATAGATTGATGCTGGGGAAAGATGGAAATCTAGTCTGTGAAAGATGATTTGTTTAGGAGGTGTGTCTTGGCCAAAATATTTCCTTTCCACTCACCTTAGCTTTTCAGAATGGAAATGTGGCACTCACATTAAACATGTTTTCGATCCTCTACAACTACCACTATTAAACTGATATTAATTAACACATTTTCTATTAAGTGGCATAATCTGAAATTCTGGATTCATCATGCAAGACAGGAATAGAATTGGACTGCATATTAAAAATGTGCAGACTTCAATGTGTATGTTTGCCTAGATCACCTTTAAAACAATTAAATGGTGTATGTGTGACTGAATTACCATACTGGGTTCTCTGATTAATTTCAAGGTAAAAGTGTGTGCCATCACAAAAATGGGTAAAGCCGTATAAGGCTGGAGGACAGAATGTGAATTAATGGCTCTTTCTGTTGTTGGATTTCCACAAATTTGATGACTTTTTGTAATTTGAAAAATTGGAAACTTCTATCATGCTGATATGATTCACCTGCGTTATTCATTTGCAGGAAGTGTTGATCGATTAAAGCATCTCTGTAAAAACAAGCAAGCAAAATCGTCAAGCATTCTTGCTGTCCCCCATCCTGCATCGGCAAAGCTGTTTCTACTCTATATTATTAGAATATCCCATCAGCAAATTTCTATCAATTTTTTCTGTTGTTTTTGTTTCATTGTAGTCTGTGTTCCCTGTGGACTATTCTTCTTCCTGTCTGACTAGTACACCTTTAACACTTATTTCAGGAAACCCTTTAATAAATATGCACATTACTGTAAGGAGGTTGTTAATTCCATGGATATAGCACAAGAGTGTATACGTCCAAATTCATACGTGATAAGATACAGAAAATGCTACTTATTAAAATGGAAAAAAAAATGTTTTTCTTCTTTTTTGACTTCTTTTATAGAAAAGATCAATCCAGCTGGCCATGGTACCCAGACACGTGCCCAAACATTCTGGATATTTCCCTGAAAGTGTTTTGGGATGAGAGTAATGTTTAATTTGGTGGACTTGGAGTAAATTCTGCCCTCTACAATGTAGCTGAGCTTCATGTAATCAGGTGAAGGCATGAATAGAACAAAAAACTGACCTCCCTTGAGCAAGAGGGAGTTCTGCAGCAGATGGCTTTGGGACATGGACTTAAGCATCAATACAAAAAAAATAGAATAGTCGAACACTGCGGCAGGCACCTATGGTCCCAGCTACTTGGGAGGCTGAGGCAAAAGAATCGCTTGGGCCCAGGAGTTTGAGGTTGCTGTGAACTGTGATGCCGTAGCACTGTACCTAAGGAGGCCTGGTGCAACTCTGTCTCAAAAAAATTAAAAAATAAAAGAAAAAATAAAATTTATGTTTAGAATACTGGATTGAAAAATATGGCACATATTTTGCCTTCCACTCCATTTTCCTGAAAGTTGTGCTTATCTCAATATATAACCAATTCAAGGGCAGGATCCCAAGCCATGCCGCCTACTTCCAGTAACTAGCGATCCAAGTAGTAGCACGTTCCTATTCCCATTGACTTAAGCTTGGTACAAAGAAAAGAGCCATAGTCTTTAAAAACCTCTAAGAGTAAACCATGGCCCTGCTGCTTATTGGACATACAGCTTACAGGAAGATACATGACTCTTCTGATTTTTAGCCCTTTTCTTGGTGAGCACAGAACATGTGCCTATCAAATCTGACCTCACCCCACTCACTCCCAGCCACCTTCTCTGGCTTGTTCCTGCTGTTCCTTTCCTTCTCCTCCCCACTACCTCTATCCCAGGCATTCTTAAACTCTGTCATCTGTAGGAATCACCTAGGAGCCCCCCCCAATGCAGCTGGTTGAGGTTCATAGCCACACATTTGGATTTGCATAAGTCTGTGGTGGGAACTGATAATCTGCATTCTAGCAGCCACCTTTGTGTTTCTGCAGAGAAGTCCCAGATTAGGAAATACTCCTCAGTGCGCAGCATCAGCACTAGAGCTGGATTTTTAAAAAACACATAAATGTCAAGTTGTCGTTAAGTGACTTCTGAGTCAGTGGCCCCTCCCTTCCTGTTCTATCTCTTACTTTTCTATTGTCACTTGTTTCTTTTCCCACTTTCTTTTCTCTTGCTTTGGTGGTTTAGTGCAGTCATGTATCTTGATCTCTCCAGCTCAGATACCACATGTTCAATCTTGTGGCTGCTTTTGCCATTCCATCCAATTCAATGGACGCACAAGAGACTGAAAAATCACTACTATTGAAAAAGACACATCATGAGCTACACGGTCCACTTCTGACCTTGGATAGAGCAATAACAGTCACCTCTGAACCCAGGAGCTCTAGTCTATGGATTTTGTATCCAGAGTCTGGAACATACCCTGCCACCGCCAGATAATTGTCCAGCTGCCCCTTGCAGCTGCTCTCTAGGCTTGTGTGTGAATAATCAGCAATGCTCTGCTCCACAAGCTAACAAGGTTAATATCTACGAGTGGGGGAGAATGGAGGAGAGGAAAGTGGAGAAGAGCCATAATTAAGGGATCGTGAGAGTTCTTTTTTCTTTCCTAGTAACAGCATCTAAAACTGATTAGGGAATCCTTGGCAAGCGCGAGCTGAGCTGCTGTGTTTTGAACACTTCCTGTAACACAGCATGTAAAGAAGGGCAGAGCCAGCCTCTATCCCACCTTCCCTTTGTTGAAGCATGTTCTCTTCCCCCAGTCCTCCCAAAAGATATGAGCACAAGCTCTTTATATGCGCACATATCATGCTGAGAGCTGCAGAGTCACAAAATAGCCCAGGAAAACAACACCCAGTACACAATATGCTCATTGTTTTGATTGAGACATTGTCGTTTGAAATGTACTTATTTCTGCCTCTCGTAAATACTCCTCCACAGAAGGAGGAAAAAAAATACTAACAAATGCATTGTAAATAGAGGCCCAGACATCTTACACTTAAATTACAGTCACGTCATCCCAATTTTATCCCATCTTTCAATTATAGTCATTAATTGAGGATGTAACCCAGAAACAATTACATCCATGAAATTCTAATGAGTCTCCTGTAGCTAATATCAAAAGAAAACAATGGGAAATGCATGCTGATGCTGGAGTCTAATCCAATTCTGTCGATTAAAATAAAGAACACCATTTTTGTAACATGTAAATCTGACTCTTTTCCTCTGCCCAGTTTTCATTTCTCCGAGAATGACAGACTATCTGCATAGATTTGCTTTTCTAACAAGTATATTGAGCTGCCCTTTTTCAATTATGCCCAGAGCACATCTTGAAAACTTGGCAGTGAGGAATATATTTTGTTCAAGGAAACATCTTTCAAAGGGTCTCCTATTTTCATATGAAAATTCCATTCATTATTTACCTGACTTAAATAGGAATATGCTTTACTTTTTACTACCACAAAAATAATCACATCACTTATGATTCTGGAAGAACATAGAGGCAGCTTTATTCTGAATCTGTCCACTACTCCTGGAAATAGAACAATAAGATAATAAAAAGAAAAAACAAAAACAAAAAATCACAAACTCCATTTTTACTTAAAATAGAAAACACCCCCCACAAACACACACAAATTTTAAATTATGTGTGCGTGCTGCCAAGACCAACTAAGACCAGCAGAGTCAGGCAGGAGATCCCCAAAGCAGCCATAATGCAGGGAAGATAGGACGTGCTGACACTGCATATGTGAATTCAAGAACGCAACAACAAAATATCCACCCTTAAAAAAGTGAAAGTCGCCCAGTGAGGGAAAAGTGATGTGAACAGGTTTAAAAGACAAATAGAAATAAACACTGGGGTGTAAGGAAGGGTTAAAAATTGCCCAGACAAGCTCAAAGGAAATGAGTCCAAGTGTCAGCAAAAATTCACTTTCTAAAAGTAAATGAATCATTTTGGAAAGCAAGACCTGTGTCCCTTGGTAGCATCAGCCAACAGAATAAGCAGGGGTTATAGGGCTAGAGGAGAGAGCCCTCCAGACCCAAGTCAGTTTCTGAAAAGCAAAGGAAACATGTCTATGTACTACATACAAATGCTTCCAGTATAAGGAAACACATTTGAACTCAGAGAAGATTTACAAGGGAAACTCCCTCTTGAATATTTGTTTTCCTCTAAAATCTGTAATGGTTGACTGAGCTGTTTATTTTCAATTGATCAGCTTCCACACTATATCACTACCTATACCATTCCAACTTGAGCTATGAATCAGTGAGGTTATCCCTACCCAGCCTCCTCTCCCTCATACTCACATCCAGGATTATTTTGCTCTGTGAGGATGAAAAAAAAAAAGAAAAGAAAAGAAAAAGAAATAGACAAAAATATATTAAAATAGCATGGGGGGGGAGAGTGTGAAGTATTAGAGAAAATTTCCAGCATAAAAGAAATACTTGCTAAAATTATTTTGCTACACAGCAGACAAAAATTATAGTCAAATATTCAAATAAGAATTTCAAAAATAAGAATTATTTTCAGCTATGAAGAAAGATCACAAAGCAAAAATGCAAGAGTTCAGGGACAAAATAGACTCACAGTAAGAGGTAATAATCAAAAATTCAAAAAGGCAAAAAGAGAATTGGCAAAACTCATGGGAAAAAAGACAAAAATATTTCAACAATGAAAGATAGATTACAAGGTTTAGAAGGAGAAGGCTGAATAACAGCATGAAGACCATAGTGAAGGGTACGACAAAGTAAGAAAGTAACCAAGAAAGAAGTAGAAAAAGAAACAGATAAGGAGACAGATAAAAATAAAATGATGCATTTAGAAAATAGGTAAAGAAAATTTAGTGCATACGTGATTGAAGGCACCAAGGAAGAAAAACAATGGAAGAGAATACATTATTTCAAAATAGCATTTAAAAATTGTCTGCACTAGATGAAGATGGGAGTCAGTATACAGATGTGAATCTATATATTGACTCTATGTACTAAATATTAAAAAATTCACCCCTAGTCAACACTAAGAAAAATAAAGAAAAAATAATCACTGAAAGGTAGGTAAAAACATCAATACTTTTATTGGGAAAAAAATAGGGTTCATATCCTGGTCTTTAATGCCAGAAAACAGTGAAGAAACACCTACACAAAGGTAAAGGGAAGAAAGTGTAAGCCATAAAAGAAAATCAGGGTTGATGATCTTAATATCAGATCAGATAGAAATAAAACCAAAAAGCATTTTTTAAAAGATACATTACAAGGCAAAGATTGTTCTTCACAATGAAAATTTTATTATATTAATTATCTGTGTAACAGACATGATGGTACGGAGTGAATAAAAGAGACACTGTGAGGAATGCGTCTTCTTTTCAGTTGCACCATTTTAATTAATGTAAAAGCATGAGAGGCACTTCTGCTGTAGTCGGGAAATAGGTGAGGGTGTCCACAGTCGCAATTACTCTGAGCATTATTCTGAGGCTAATGGCTAGCACAATTATGCAGGTGTAGAAGAGTCAAAAAAATGGAAATGGAAAAGATAAAACACTTTTTGCTGGTTATCTCATTATATAAATGGCAACCAAAAAAAAAAAAAAATCAAGCATATAAAATGAGGCAGAACTCAATAAGGTTGCATATATTACATAAATAAATGTAATATTCACATAATATTATGTAATATTTACATACAGAAATAGATGTAATATACAGAAATCAGTAGTGTTATATTAAATAGATACACAGACATCAGTAGTGTTCATTAAATAATAAATAAGTTAGGGCATAAAATGAGAGAAAATATCGAATTTATAAGGTTGCAGAAAAATCAATATATTCAAAAATACTGTAGCACATTGTATTTTAAAAAAAATGACTGCAGGCTCAGTGCCTGTGGCACAGTGGTTACTGGGTCAGCCACATACACTGAGGCTGGCAGGTTCAAGCCTGGCCACAGCCAGTTAAACAACAATGACAACTGCAACAAAAAAATAGCAGCGCGTTGTGGTGGGCACCTGTAGTCCCAGCTACTTGGGAGGCTGAGGCAAGAGAATCACTTAAGCTCAGGAATTGGAGGTTGCTGTGAGCTGAGGCTTCACGGTACTCTACTGAGGGCGACATAGTGAGACTCTGTCTCAAAAAAAAAAAAAAAAAAATGACTGCAGCAATACCTTTCATTCCACATACACTCATAGTGACACTTGCTCCTCTTGTCAAAAGGCAAGATCTACCCTCCCCGCTTGAAACTGGGTGAACCTGACAGTATGGTAGTATGGTAGAGGTGATGCCACGTGACTTCTAAGGCTAGGGTGCAAGGTGATACAGCTTCCACATAGCTCTTTTGGGACACATGGAGCCCTGAGCACCATGTAAGATGGTCAAGGTCGCCATGTTGTAAGGAAACCCAGGCCATTTAAGAGGTCATACGTATCTTTCCATGGGGCAACCCCACTTAAGATTCCTGACAACAGTCAGTATCTTCTGCTAGACTCACAAAAGAAGGTGTTGATGGATGATTCCTGCCTCCACCCATTGAGATACCCTAGCCTTTGATTTGCCTCCACCTTTATGCCTTTTAACTGTCATGATCAAGTAGAAAGAGCCATCACTGTTCCTTCCGTGAATTCCTGACCCACTTAATGTTAGAGCACAATGAAAGGTTTACTTTATGCCTTGAAATTTGGGTGGTTTGTTCTGCAGCATTAATAAGTGTTACAAATGCTTTGCAAGTATTCAAATTTTTTGTGAAGAAAAATTTCAGACAATTCTGAAAGACACAAAAATATACTTGACCAATAGAAAGACACACTATCTTCTTTCTGTTTGGGGATTTTATTTGTTTCTCTGTTTTGAAGGTGGGTGTTGTTTGTTACTGTTTTATTCTGTTTGGGAACTAAGATGATTCTAAAATACATATGAAAAAAATTTTTAAAGTAAAAAATATTTTTTAAACATAAAAAATATAAAAATGATTAGCACTAGCCGTACACATCATATTAAAAAACTTTATTATTATTATTTTTTTTTTTTTGAGACAGACTCTCAAGCTGTCACACTGGGTAGAGTGCTCTGACATTATAGCTCACAGCAACTTCCAACTCGGGCTCAAACGATCCTTATGCCTCAGTTTTTCTAATTTTTAGTAGAGATGGGGTCTCACTTTTGCTCAGGCTGGTCTTAAACTCCTGAACTCAAACAATCCACCTGCCTCAGCCTCCCAAAGTGCTAGGATTACAGGCAAGAGCCACTGCACCTGGGCTGAAAAGCTTTTATGTTAAAACAGTTGGTTAAAAACAAAACAGTAGGTTGCCTAATAGAATGATGAACAAAAGATAAAGTGCAGAAATAGACCCAAATATGAAAATTTAGGATGTAACAACATTAGCATTCACAACTGGAAGGATAAAAAGACTTTTTTTTAATACATGGTATTGAGACAATGGAATAAAAAGACAAAATTGGATCCTTACCTCTAAACAAACACCAGAATATCTCTAAATACATAAAAATGAAGTATCAGAAGTAAAACCATAGAAGTACTAGAATAAAACACAAATAAACTCCTTTATAATTTTGAGGAATAAAGGTTTATTTAATTGCAATTTAAAAATCATAAATTTGAAAGAAAACATGGTAAATTCAAATATGTAAGCATAAGAAATCTACAAACAAGATATCAATGCAAACGCAAAGGTAAATCACAAAGTGGAAAACAAGCATTTGTAATTCCCGTCATAAACACAGAGTTAATCTCTGTAATATACAAAGAGTTCCTAATTTGGGTGCGGGGGCTCACGCCTGTAATTCCAACACTCTAGGAGGGTGAGGCAAGAGAATCACTTGAGCCTAAGAGTTTGAGGTGGCTGTGAGCTATGACACTATGGCACTCTACCAAGGGTAACAAGATGAGAAAAAAAAGTATACATATATATGTGTGTGTGTGTGTAGGGAGAGCCATCACTGTTCCTTTCCCTGTGAATTCCTGACCCACTGAATGTTAGAGTATAATGAAAGGTTTGCTTTATGCCCTGAAATTTGGGTGGTTTGTTCTGCATTAACAAGTGTTACAAATGCTTAATAAGTATTCACATTTCTTTGTGAAGAAAGAAATACACACACACACACACACACACACACACACACATATATATATATAGTTCCTAAAGAGACAGGTAAAGACCAAAAAATCTAAAAACAAAATGTAAAAATAAGAAAAAATTATTTTAAACAAATGCAAAAGGTTCCTAAACATGTAAAAGATGTCCAACCTCAATTATAAGTAAAGACATACAAATTAAAATTATATAGAGATACAATTTCTTATCTATTGCATTGTAGAAAATCCAACAGTTGGCTGCATTTTCTATTGACAGGTTTGTGGGAAAGCAGGTAGTCTCATACACTGCAGATGTGAAAGTAAACGCAGTATCTTCCACAGGGACAGTCATTGGCAATAGCTCTTAAAATCATAATTGCTTTTACTCTGTGCATTTACCTTAAGTATACTCTTCCCTGTGTATGAAATTGTTGAGATAATAAAAAATGATGGAAAGAAAATACAAAACACATATTCCATTATACACTCACAATGGAATACTATGTACTCATAAAAAGATGGGCTATCTCCATCTATGGTTATGGAAATGTCTCCAGGATACATTCAAGTTAAAAAAGAAAGATGCAGAAGACTAAACATTTTATACTTTCTTTTGTGTTTCAAAAAAGAAACAACAGAAATAAATAAATGTCATCACCTAGACAGGAGGGGAGAACTCGGTTAATAGAGGCAGAGGTAAACAGGATACTTCTTATGGTATAGCTTTTAAAATTTTTATTTTGAATTTTGAGCCATGAAAATGTGTTATCGAGTCAAGAAGTTACATTTCTATTTATTGTTTAAACACCAGCCAGTTACCAACGTTAATCCAGGACTACATGTCATTGACGTACTAACTAGAAGGGATCAGAATTTCAGTAGTAGACTTTCATTAAAAAAAAAAAAAAAAAAAATGAAAATTTTGAAGAAAACAAAAGAAATAAGAGTAAAAGTACCCAATGTACTCACCCCTACTATGAAACTAATTTAGGACCTTCACATGAAGGCTATTACCCAGTTACAATCTAACAATAGGGGGAAAAGGGAAAGGGTGGGAAGGGAGGGGGAGAGGGGAGAGGGAAGGGGATGGATGGGATTATATCTGTGGTGCATCTTACAAGGGTATATGTAAAACTTGGCAAATGTGGAATGCAAAGGTCTTAGCAAAATAACCAGGAAAATGCCAGGAAGCCTATGTTAACCAGTGCGATGAAAATGTGTCAAATGATCTACGAACCAAGTGTATGGTGCCCCATGATCACATTAATGTACACAGCTATGATTTATAATAAAAAATAAATTAAAAAAAAAGAAAGATCATTTTGGATTCGCTAAACCTGTGATGCCTGTAAAATGTAAAAGAAAAATGTTTCATGCTGCTTTATGCTGCATTATAATTATTTTTTAACTTTCTTCCATGGAATTATAGGATTATAGTCTCTCACAAAGTCCAATACAGAGTCAGACACCAAATAGGTGCTCAAATATAATTGTTGACTTGATTTGCATACACCCTAACTCAGGCCCCCCGCCACAGCATCTGGGCAAGGAGAATGGAAAGGAACAGTATTCATCTAGTTTGACAGAGCAAGGATGTAGTCTGCAAATTATCTCTGCTGTCAGCTAAGTTCCTTGAGCTGCTGAGCAGATGCCTGGAGAGAAGGTGTGCCTGTACCATTTGCAGAGGCATCTTGGTTGTCATGACTGTGAATTGTGCTGCAGCAGAACTGCCTTTTCTAAATTCACTCATTTCCCTCTCTGGAGCTATGCTAGGTCCAAGACACATCTGTGGCCCTGAAAGAAGAATGAGTCAAGTAGAGATGAAGGAACTAGCTATTTCTTCACTAGAAATTTAAATAATAGGCAAAGCAGATCTTCAATGCTGTACCCAATTACGGCACAGCCCAATCAGCTGCCATTTGTTAGAGTAAATGGACTATTTAGGGTGTATTTTAAAATAGGGCTTGCATCTCCTACTAAGATGATTTTTAATGTACAATAGTGCCATATTGTTGCTGTATTTAAAGTACTCATTTTGAGTGTGCAGGGACTGCGACAGCAACTTAGAAAAAAAATTTTCCACTTGCCACTTTATCATACATCCTTCAAAGGATTAATTCCCATTTTACTCTCTGAACGGGCAAACAGATTCACTCATAAACACTTAGCCTGATTTTTCACACTTTATACCCCATGAGAAGCGTATGTTGCCTAGGTCAGCTTCATGCTCATAGCCATTCCAGAGTTCTTAAAACTGGAGGTGGTCTTTCCAACCTGAACAGATATACTTTAGTGACTTGGCCTTGAGTCCTAAGAAATGGCTTTTGTCCTCTAATGCAAAACTGCAATGAATGCAGTCCTCAGCAAAAGAAAGGCAATGTCTATTTTGGAATGATGGGGCAACTTTTAATTCCCAAGAGCTGTATCATTCCCTAGGTAGAATTGAGTCCTATCTATAGAATCCAA
The DNA here is from genome assembly GCA_963574355.1 of Loris lydekkerianus. Classification (NCBI taxonomy): domain Eukaryota; kingdom Metazoa; phylum Chordata; class Mammalia; order Primates; family Lorisidae; genus Loris; species Loris lydekkerianus. Next base: position 14,425 of record CAUYPK010020721.1, on the reverse strand, counting down.
AAATCTGTAGATGAGGCTATAAACCTTGGGTAAGAGAAGTGGGGATACTGCAGTCCTAGTCTTAGCTCTGATGTTCACTTTCTGGGCAACCTTGGGTAGGTTATTTTATTTTTACAGATCTCATTTTTCCCACCTGAAAAATTATGGGGCAGGAAATGATGGGCTCCATGTTTCTCTTAGAAGGGACATAGATTCTATTACTAATCCTATACCTAAACAGATGCCTACTTAATGGGATTGAAAGGCCTAACAAAAATTTAATCTGTCCCCGCTTAACTTTCATGTTAGTTTCCTACTGTTTCTGCAATTACCATTAATAAACACTCTGAGTGAAGGTAGTGTCTCCATAAGGCTCCTAATTAGTTGTAAACATTTATGTCTTTAAGGATTTACAGAGACAAGGATCCTAAGAAAATGGAACTCAGGAAAAGAAAATTCTACATATGTATTGTGCAATGGTTTAAGAGTAAAAGCCTAAGAACCAACAATGCATCAATTCTAATCTGAATGTTAACTCTGCCAGGTACTTGTTATGTGACTGTTTAAAAATAATTAAAGCCTTCCGTGTCTAAGTTTCCTCATCTGTAAAATTAGTCAAATAACAGTAACTATCTCATTTAGTTGTGATTTTGTGAGATAATGCATATAAAATATTTTCTTTATTGTCATTCACAGTATGGTCTCTAAATGGAATATATGGGATCCCTTGCTGGATGTCTCATTCTCCAACCCTGCAAAATAAGAGAAACATCCATTTTTATTTCTCTCTACCTTGTCAGATTTTCCTTTTAATTTGTGATGATAAAGTATATAGCACCTATTGATTTTCCATTACATTTAGGATAAGGAAGATGAGAATTTGAAGAACCATTCCCTACACCCTCTGCCCCAGTCAGTGTGTCAGATTCCTTTATCAGGCTCTCTTGTATGGCTGATTGTCCTGCTAATTTTGTCTTAGAGTACATTACCCTAGAATCCCTGCTCTTGTTCTTTTCTATGGCTCTTTCTCTGAAAAAGTAAAACATGGAGTCTATCTATAAATGAAGATGTGAGCCCTGGTGGCCAGCCTTCTTTAAGAGCTATTAAAAATAGTTTGAAGTGCTTTACTTCATCCATCCAGATGGGAAAAACTCAATTGATATGGAGGTTGGAAGTAGAAATTTTGCCTTGAATTTGAATGACAGCATTTAAGTTTATTTTGACATTCTAAGACATCAATATTTATACACAAATTTTAAACGTATTTTGGGGTGTTACTCTAATTGGGACAATATACACGCTATATTATTTGTTTATAGAATGCCTATATGTTAAATCTTGAGAAATTTTTATTGAGTAAAATCAATAATCTTTTGATGTTTCAACATCTCAGATATTTAAGCTGTGTTAAAAGGTAGCCGTACACTGTTTTGCCTCTGTTTCAGTTACCCAGACCAGAACATTACCAAGACTGTTCTAATTGTGTAGCTTCTGATGTTGCTAAAACAGCCAGTTTTTTGTGGCAGAAAACAAATTGTTCTCATGTCTTTGGAAAGCCAATTTCAATTTTTTTATGGTATACTTAGTTGAATTATTTTTCCTTTATGTCATTTTTATAACAATTTTATTTAAATAATATTCCCCAGAGTGGAATGTAGCATGGATTTCAAATGCCAGACTGACTCTGGATTAATTCCCTCATTCAGTGATAGCCCATTTCCTGCCTCTTTAGCCAGCATTTTAAAATATCTTTATTTAGCTTTCTGTTGAAGAAGGGAGGATGGGTAGGGGGAGCAAGGGAAAGCTCAAAATAGGAGAGGTTCTTAACACAGAAAGGTTGTTGGAGGGGGATAAAAGAAAGAAAAGATTTAAGCCACAATACAAAACAGAGGTGTTCTGAAAATAAAAGGGAAAGCATTTCAATTTTCTTCTGGTTTATAGAAAATGGAGCAAAATGTAAAATGACATTATTTGAGTCTAGGTAGGAAGGAAGATTATCAAAAGTACTATTTGTAGGTGTACATTTATTAGTCAGAAATTGACCTGCTATATTCATACAGAATTTACAGTAGTATCAAAAATATGAAATATTTAGGGATAAATAAGACAAAAGATTTGTAAGACTCGTTTACAAAACTACAAAATGGTTAAGAGAAATTAAAGATTTGCTTTTAAAAAATATAGATTTCTTCTTTTTATATTATTTTGGGTTGAGTTTCCATTGGACTCCCTACTGATGAGACAGCTCTGAGTATATATTAATTGCTGTGAGAACCTAGGTGCATAATTCTCTTTCATCATCTTATATAATAATACTTCAAGCAACTTATTATCATTTCTAAGGAATCTTTATGCTATTCTGTGTCCCAACCTCCAGTAGTTAGTGTCCTATAAACTTAAATGCAGTAAAAAGTCATTCCTATTAGACGGTCTTTATTTTGGTCTTTAATGCAATAGGTTGTGCTAAATTGTTTAAATAAATATGTGTCAAGTTCTTTTTTTGTCACCAGTACTTGGGATTTTCTAAAGATGAAAGTCATCAGTTCTGGCTGCAGTGAAGTATTTATACCTATTTTTTGATGCCAAGCAAAGAGACAGGACAGAGGGTGAGTGCCTTGGAAAAAGGGATAATGGAAGTTGTGGAAAGATGAAGAGCATCTATAGGCAAGTCTTATTCTGAGCAAGCAATTAAAGAAGATGAGGTCCTCAGAATAATTTCCCCTTCCCTTTTTGGCATACCATACCCTTCCTTGGTCTGTCCCATTGGTAGACACATGCCATGTCCATTGTGGTATTGCCTCCAACTTTGAGGTATTTTTCTTCCTTTCTTCTCCCTTTAAGCCTTAACAGGAGTTGTAATATGCATTCCTCTTTCGAAATCAATATTTCCTTTCAACTGGGGTCTGGTTTCAGGCACAAAAAAAGTATCTGGTATCACTTAATAATCAGAAATAACTATTTTATTCCCAAATTTGAAAAATAAATTATGCATCTATAAAAAAATAGTGGCATTTCATATGCTGAGGTGTGAATTGGATTGGGGGATTTGGGAGAGTTAAGAGAGATTTCCTGTCACTCTTCACATTCAGTTCTTATTCTGTCTATATATGATAGCAGCTTTGTTGCAAGCAAAATCATTTCTGAAAATGACAAGTCCATGATAAATTCTATTTGCCAACCTGAATTGTAGAGTTTAGATTGGGGGATATGATGGGAATAACCTTTTGATTGATTTTCTACTATGTGTACTATTTCTCTCTGATTTCTTTTTCATAAAATTTATAAAATGGAGATGCTTTTATTTTTCCTCTTATTCAATTTTGCATTTTGATCCCTGGACATCAACAAATGTCTCTAAAATATAAGTTCTAGAAGTTTTAAATTTCAAACCTCTCCAAGTCAAAATAAGAAAAAGGGGGAGTAAGGTGGTGCAAGGAAAAAAGGAAAACACACAAATGCATTCATACTTTATGTATATAATTTAGAAAAGAATTGTTCTCTGACCTAAAGCACTAGCATATTAATCTTAGGATAGGTAATAAGGATATGTTTTCTAATAAGTTGTTTGAATTAAGCCTAGCTAACTCTTTCCACTTATCTATTTTTGGGTTTTGCCATTAAGAAGGAATATGACAAGATAGAGTGAAATATTAATACAAAAAAAAAAAAGAGTTCATAGATGTGAACTTGCTTTCAGATCCTTGTTTTTTCCAGGCTTCCCAGGTATATCACTAATTGTTTTCTTTGACTTTCCCACTACACTCTCCATCCTTTCTTCCTCACGTACACCTAATGCTTTTTCCCATCTTTGCCTATACCCTGAAAGCAATTCACTACCATACAACCTTCAACCACTACTAAATATTTGGAACTTTTTTTTCTAATCTATACAGAGTAGAGAGCCTTGACCTGGTGTGGCTATTGAGGATAATTTATCCTTGGGGAGGTCTATTGCTCTTTCATCTGGAAGGAGAATGTTCCATGTAGATTTTCATATGTTATAAAAGAAAGTCAGTGCTTTCCTGTGCTCCCTTATCTCCAAAAATAATTTGGTCTACTTCTAATAAGCAATATAGAATAACTTCCTGCTAACCTTCATTAGCAATAAAATTTATGTGATAACAAGCTGAGAAACATGGTTTTCAGGAAAATTATGGACATGTTATTCAGTCCCTCCTCTCCTCTAAGATACGTACAGTAATCATTTGTTGTTGCTTTCCCAGTTTCTATTTCCTCATCCTAATGGGACTTGAATTTCTCAATAAAGAGGATTGGATATGGTTGACTCCACATCCAGCCATTGCTACAAGAGGATTTTAATTGGTTTAAGGCAACTGATATATCTTCTCCCTCTGGAGGTAATATGTTTGGTTCAAAGATGAACATAGGAAAAGGTGAACTATTTTTACTTGAAAAAAATTCTGGGAGTTTCTGAGGAAGAAATTTTCTGTCATTTCAGTGAAATATACATAAAAAGATGTTCTCTTGCACACACTCAATATGAACAAATAAGCTAGTAAACCGAGAAGCTATAGGCAGCCATCTCTAGACTTAAAACAAGTAAGTTTTAGAATGGAGCTAATATTATGGAAAGAAAAGTGGAGAGTCAAAAATAAAAATATTTCTTTGTCATTGACCTGCTAGATTAACTCCTGTCTAAAGCATGACTTACCTCTAGAATGTAAGTTATATATGCAAAAATAGGTTTTTATTTTCAAAACTTTTGTGAATTATGTTGTTGGTGGTATTATTTCCAACTGAAAGCAAATTAACTGAAACAGTATTGTAAAGTGAATATAGAAAAAAACTTGAAACAGGAACATAGTTACTATACAGTCACTCCATATAAATTCATTTCAATGTCACAGACTCAGCTTTTACCAATCATTTTTATAATAAAAAATAATATGAAGGTACCTCCCATATTTGCTATATAAATATCATTTGAAGACATTGCCTAATATATTGGTCAATATCCGTTATATTAGGTCTGACATGAGAAGGTTCTTGCATTATTTAATAGCACAATTATCCAAATATTTCTTGAAGGATTTCTGTAAAATACTGTCTCATGATTTATGTCATTCATCAAATTTTTCTTTGTATACTTACTATTAAGAGGATATGAGTCAAGCAAGAGTAATTTTATAATGTCTTAACAGGGCTCCCTGATTCTACCTTTGATTCACTTCAATTTATACTCAACACAGAAGCCAGTTACCATTTTAAAATGTAACTCAGATCACATTACCCCTCTGTTTAAAACTCTCCAATGGAGTCTCCACATTTGTTTAGTAGGCAAAACAAGCAAGATAACCAACCAAAAAAACAAAACTTCAAGTTAACATTGCTTCCACCTAAAATTGAGGGGAAAAAAATGGAAACTCTAGAAATGGATAATGTTTCTTGAACCCATCAGACAGATAAGTTCTCAAGGCAGGACATTTGAAACAATGTACCTTGTGTGGTACAGGCCTACAAGATATGATTGAATTCTACATGGGTACAGCACAGATTTTTATCCTTTTCTCTGGTATTCCTCTCAAATGAAACATAATTCCTAAGTTACTTGGGCAAACTGGAAAAAAACCCTGCCCCTAGAATTCAGCAAAGATCTATTGCTTTGAAAGAAGGGTAAAAGATAACTGTTCTTCTGACAAAAGGGTAGGAAAAATTCTTACTTCCACAGTATAAGAAAAGATACATCATCTCTGGAGAAGGAGAGAAATGAAGACTCCATGTTAATGGAGGAACAAGAGGAAACACTTTGGATCAAGGTCTTGTACCAATACAACTCAGAGGGAAAGGAACTATTTCCACACAAGACCTGTTATATATAAGGCATATGCATATGACATTTGGCTGACAAAAGGAGGTGGGGCAATAACACTGAGAAAGGCTGACTCCAAAAGTCCAGATGCATAGATCATGCCAAAGATTAAGGCCAGACCAGGAGAACCAAGAGAAACCCCTTGTCCCTATGACAAGTCAGGACTTGACTATCAATCAACAAATGTCATGTTGTTTATCTTCATTGTTGAAGAGAAACTTGTGAGAGGTTTATGTGGGGTAAACGGTAGAGCACAAACACAGAGGAAAACTCTCCAGAAGTCCAGTCCCCATTCCAAACAAGTAAAAGAAGGCCACTGATATTTGGTACCTATGGTATGCTGAAAGTAAAGAGAGAAGCGAAAAAATTAAAAGTAGCTCAATTCCTTACTGTTTGTCAAAGTTTTTAACACAAGTAGCTTGATTTTGATTCTGACAACTTTCTTTTTTTTTTTTTCTTTCTTTCTTTTTTTTTTTTTTTTTATTATAGCTGTCAAAATAGTAACACTATGTCGGAGCAAGGACGGCTAGGTCTCCAGCCCGGCCTCTGAAACTGCCAGGATGCAGACTGCTATACGTGCTCGCTCAGGGTATGTCTCATTCAAGTCTCAGATGCTGAAGCACCTTAGAAGGCACTGTCAGTATTAGTAGGATCGACCATCGCAGCAGCAATTTCTCAGCAGCAGTCTTAGTAGGAGAGCACCTCAGAGCAAGAAGTGGAGCCAAAGGAGGAGCCCCTGCTAACTTCTCCTGCAGCTATTTATAGAAGTAATCCCATGACGATTTACTCCACAGCTGTGGAGACTGCCAAGCAATAATGTACACTCTCTCGTGCTCTCGTGTTTTTTCTCTTGTGATTTTTAACAAGAGACCAATGATGTTAAATGATATTAAATGATGTCAAATCCCTTCCCCAGTCCCTTATGGCCAAAGTATTTCTCACAGGTGTCTCCTACAATACTGTATAACACCACCAGAGGAATCAAGCGAAAGAAGAAAATAATCTCAAACTTATCAGAATGAAGGAAATAATAACAATAAGAGTATAAAATAAAGGAATTAAAAGAGGAAAGCAAAAAGTCAATTAAACAGAGAGCTGGATCTTTGAAAAGATCAATAAAATTGTCAAACCTTTAAGCAATATTCATAATAAGAAAGAGAGGAGATGCACGTTCCTATTATCAGTGATAAATCGGGATAACACTACAGATCCTTCAAACAGTAAAAGAATAATGAGGAGATATTATAAAAACTCTACACAATTAATTGACAATGGACAAATTCATTGAAAAACACAAACTACCACAACTCACCCAATAGGAAATAGGTAACTTGAATATCACTATAACTACATAGAAATTTATTTTTTTTTAACTTCAAAACTCCCAAAGAAGGTCTCTCCAGCCTCAGACAATTATACCAGAGAATTCTACAAAATGTGGAAAGAATCAACAATAATTCTTTAAAATCCTTTTCAAAAAAAAAAAAAAAGATGAGAGAAGAACGCTTCCTTATGTTTGTTATGAAGTTAATATAATGCTGAAACTACAATCAGATATAAGCAATAGCAAAAAAGAATGATAGACCAATATCTTTTACAAATATAGATGTAAATTATTATCAAATTCAGGAATATATATATACAAGGAAATATATACTTGACCAAGTAAAATTTATTTCAGGGATGAAATTGTGGTTCAATAATTCAATAATCAATATAAATCACCATATTAATATGATAAAGAAGAAAAATCACAAGATCCATGTTTAAAAAATGATAAAATTCAACCTTCATTCAAAATAAAAACTCACAGTACAATATGAGTAAATGATAACTCCCTTACTTTAATAAAGAGTATCTATAGAAATCCTATATCATTATATTAAATGGCGAAAGAATGGGTGTGCTTTCCCAATGATCGTGAAAAATACAGTGATGTCTACTTTACCACTCCAATTAAACATAATGATAAAAATACTAGCCAGTTTAATCAAGACAAGAAAAGGGTATAAAAGGCATGCAAATAATAAAGGAAACAATAAAGCTATCTCATGTCAAGGCAAATGACATGATTGCCTACAGAAAACATCACAAGAAATCTACAATGAAATGCTTAGAGCAAGGCAGTTCAGAAAGTTATTAATATACAAGATAATACACAAGATAAATATACAGAAACCAATTAATTTCCATAAACTAGCAATGAACATATTGAAAATAAAATATAAAAAGGTAATACCATTTGCAATCATTTAAAAATTGAAATACTAAGTGTAAATCTAGCAAAACATGTATAAAGCTTATATTCTGAAAACTATAAAACACAAATAAACAAATAGGTTTACCCGTCCACAGGGGATTTTCTAGAATTTCTTTTCTTCTCTTTTCTAGATCTTCTTGGAGTGTTTTGATCTTGTTTTGCACGATCTCAGATCTGTTGGCATAAAAGTAGCACTTCTCCTGAGTTCAATGTTTTCAATTTGGATTGTTACAGATAAAGTAACTCTGAACATTGTTTTACTTGGTTTTAGTGATTTTAGCTTCAGTAGATATTGCCAAATAGTTTTATAAAATGGATGCATCAATTTATATACTAATAGTAGATATTAGCATTGATGCCTAATAGCTCTGCTCAGTGAGGAGAGCTGACGGAACTGGGAGATATCAAGGAGTGGTGCATTGGCCACCACAGGAGGAAAAGGAGGCTTGTGTACAGCGAGGATGTCTGTGCAGTCAGAAAAATTAAGCCGAGTTTTTTTGTGTGTGTGTGGTTTATTTTTGGCCGGGGCTGGGTTTGAACCCACCACCCCCAGCATATGGGACCAGCACCCTACCCCTTTGAGCCATGGGCACTGCCCTAAGCTGAGCTTTTTTAAGGAACTGAACTGATCACTTCCACACTGCTGCACCTGATTCTGGAACTGTGCGAGTTGCTCACCCACACCTGTGCCTCCACGAGGACCTGTGCGCAGAGAACACAGGAGCTGTTGGTCTGCCTGTGGTTTGGGATATATAAATAACTCTTAACTTTTATTCCCCCTAGGCATAACTGGAGAGTCTGACTAGGTGATATCTGTTCTCAAAATGTTGAAGGAGGTCTGTGACAACACAAAGAACATAACCTGAAAATCATCACAGAACTAATGATGGCCTTACAAAAGCGGACTCTCAGTCTGGGGGTCACACTCATGCAGGAGTTTGTGCTCCTAGCCACCCCAGTCAGGCTGGCTTAGTGCTGAAGGAACTAGGTGAAAATACTGATAACGCCTTCAAAGTAACAAATAATGTTTCCCCTTGAGGACAGGAGTGGGGTATCGGAAGCCTTACAGAAATTGGCTTATCAGTTCTCACTAACATGAAAGCATAAAACTGGGAATAGTGACAGGGACGTGGTTCAGAAATTACACATAGGCCTGGCCCAGATTAAAAACAGAAGCAAACAAACAACAGACTCGTCATCCAACACTAAAAATACCTCATGGAGACTCTAATTGCAGTGAACCCCCTGAATATTCTAGGTGTAGCTGCACTGTAGATCATAGTGGCTTTGTGATCTAAACTTGATCCCTACCGCCCCTTCTGTTCCAGAGGATGGACACTCTGTCTGATCCGGATGTCTACGTGGTTACCATGGAACTGGGGAAGGAGGAAGAGACGGCTCTCAGACTGCAGGGCATTTTTACCTGGACTCACAACTGAGAAACTAATTTTCTTCTGTTCTCCATGCAATATTCTATCCTTCTTTTCCACCATAAGTGAGGCCTAAAGAGATTTTCTACTGCGGGACTTGTAAATCAAATCCCTTTCTAATTATGAATCATAAATTTGTAATCACTCTTTTAAGGTATGTTGGGGTGGGGAACATATGGGAAAATTGCCATCTCATTTTTTTTTTTTTTTTTTTATCAATGAATCACAGTAGTAGAAAAAACAAATCAAAAAACACTTAACCAGGGCAGATGCTGTTGAGGTAGTTTATGCTGTATAAGGACCTTTCAAAATTATGTTATAGATGTAAATATGTATTTAAGGGGTATTGGAAACATTTACACTTCCCAGTCATACTTTGCATTTCAAAAATTAGCATAGAAAGGCAGTGTGGTCCGAATGTTGGGCTTCATAATGGACTGAATGTTTGTGTTTCCCTCAGATTCCTAGGTTGACATCCTAAATTCTGAAGTGGTGGTGTTAGGACACACAGCTCTTCTGAGGTAATTAGTTAATGAAGGTGGAGCCCTCCTAACGGGACGAGTGCCCTTATAAAAGGAACCACAGAGACGTCTCTTGCTTTTTCTGCTATGTAAGAATACAGCAAAAAGTAGAAAGTCTGCAACTTATAAGAGGTAACTGATGAGAACACCACGTGGGAGACACCTTGATTTCAGATTTTTAGCCTGCAGAACCATGAGAACCAAACATATGTCAATTATAAGCCACCCACACTGTGGTACTTGATTATAGTATCTCAAACTGACTGCAATAGCATTTTCAACAAATACTTGTAGAAAGCATTTAAATCACATGTGTTTGTTTGTTTTCAGTAGATGAGTATTTTTATGCACTTTTTTTTTTTAACCTGGAAATCCTCTAGAGCCTTCTCCTCCTTCAAATTTAAATTATCCTCTATACTTTTTGTTTATGTTAAGGTGAATGATAATCCACAATCTTCTGTGAGTTTCAGTGGGCAGAAGTACATCTCATAGCATAAGCCATTGACATGTATGTGCCAATGGATTAGAACACATCTGGACCAACCCCACAAAGGACGTTCTTTGTGGGGTTGTTCCACTCTGAACTTGGGTCCTTGTTTGTGTGTGACTAGTTCATGTAACAGAATAATGCCATTTTGGAGGAAAAGTTGTCACTACTACTTGAAGAAGTCATTAATTGTTTCTCCCTAGATGGTGTATGAATTCTTTCTAAAGTGCTCATCAGCTGCTTTGTGCACTGAAGAGAAACCCTGTTGCCAAGTCAAAGCCCTAGAGAGCGCTGAGCCTCCTCTTGCCCATTGTGAGCACCATGATTAGGATTATAGATGACACAGTGTGTCTTCTGCTCTTTGTCAAACTCCCCACTTTGCGTCATCTAAAATACAAACCCTCTTCTTTGCTGGTGTTCTAATGTCTCCTTGGAAATAAATAGTACATGTAAAAGCTTTTTTTTTTTTTTTTCCACAATATCAAGATTATCTGAATGGAATTAATATTTTCCATAACTGAAGATTTCCCTCACTTAAAATCAGGAACTTAGTGTAAGTGTTGCATTTATGCTGTATGACACTTCTAAATGAACTGCAGGATTGAGATAAGCTTGAATGTGTGTATGTGCTGGCATTGTAGTGTGGCATCTCAGGAAAGAGGAAGGGGCAGAACTGATGAACTACACGGAGGATAAATCCGGACTGCAGATCCCAGTGATGTTCAAGGACACAGACTGTGTTTGTCATTAGAGGTGTTGGACAATTTGGGATCCTCAAACGTCATTTTCTAAATTAGCTTATTAGGCTGACACATTGTTTAATATCTACTATTCCAGACACTGAAGACCAATAGGTTATTTAAAAAAACAAACTATAACAACAAAAAATAAAACTAAATGTTTTATGTAAGAACTAAAACACAATTCCCTAACCATCACAGAAAAATAACAACCATAAATTTTGCTTCTCAACTCTGTGCCATAATTCTTCCCAAAGGTGATTTCTCAGTTTTTCCCTTTATACCATAAACCAAGGATATTTTTTATCATAGGTTTTAAATAGTTTTGTATATTATATGACACACAGAACAAATTAAATTTTTTCAAAAATTCAATAAATTTTATTTGAATATTTTAACTCAAAAATCAGTATGCCCAGCTAAATTTTTTAAAACAATCTGAAAGCAAAAAGTAAAAGAGGTTTTTGCTGTAACATCTATTGACCTCAAAATCTTTGGGTCCTTCTTATACTTTAGCATTCATACTAAGAAAAGGCAACAAAGAAAGGATATAAGTACCATGTATTTCAGAACAAAAGAATGAAGGACAAATAATGTGTAACACTTCTACGATGAGAAGTGTACATATGCACCTGTGTATATTCCATGCCTCTCTTTCCCATCTGGAGTTAGATAGAGGCTATGTGCACAGCCGTCTCCCAAGGTGAAATGAGCCCAGACCTCTGAGTCACAGCATAGAGGAAAAGTGCCCAGCAAATAAACTCAACCGACATTATCTATCTACATCGGGTATTTCATGAGTAATGGGTAACTAAAACTAGAAAACACCTTAAAGTATCAATTATTATCATTTTTATCAATGAAAGAAAGAGATCAATGACTTGCAGAAAGATATAACCAAAAAAGAGGTTTTAGTTTCATCACATTGTGGGAGTGTACAGAAAATTAACACAAAGAATCTGAGGGAGGTGTATGTGTTAAAAATCTGAGATACACAAAATTAAGGATTTATTGAACTTTCATGAACGTATGGCATATTTTAAATTTAAAAGGTTGTCAATGAGGACTCAATAAGAGGCATGATGGAGAGAGAGAGAGAGAGAGAGAGAGAGAGAGAGAGATAGATAGATAGATAGATATGACAGAAAAGAGTGGGATGAAGGGAAGGGGAATGAACGGAGGGAAGATGAATGAACAGAATATTCTTTCTAGTGAATAGATATGAATGTAAAGGTATTTATGAAGCCAATAAGCCTTGAGAGAGTTGGAAGATATCAGAGAGGCAAGAGAGATTGGAAGAAAAACTGAGGAAGTCATAAAAGAAGCAGATAAAAAAAGGAACGCTGAAAAAAATCGGGTCATTCATATGTTGGGATTAAGAATATGTTAATACTTTCTTGAACATTTTAGAGATTGTGTATATTATGTTCCTTTGTGAAATTTATTTAAATTAATTGGCTTTAATTCCTTTCTCTGTTAAATAAATAGGAGGAAATAGAAAATCTATGTCCTCACCTTTCTAGGATTCGATAGCTAAAAGTTATGAAACTTCTAAATATATGCACATAATTTTAAATAAGAAATTGCATTTGGCACAGTAAAACACTTTGTGAAATCTTGTATTTTTTTTTTTGTCTTTTAAATAAGGCACCACATATTATCATGTATAAATCTTTTGCTAGAGAATAGGCATTCCCTCAGCCTTTGCCATTGCCTGTATTTCAGGACCTCTTATGACAGAAAGCAGAAAAGCCGAGCTCAGAATTTTCATTTTGAAAATTCAAAAAAAAAAATTTATTTTCCACCATTTTTTCTATATGAAGAGTAAAATATTATTGTAGTTTTTTGATGAATGCACAAGGAATAGCATTAAAGAAGACATATGAAGAATGATTGACAGCATAACTTTCCTGATTTAGGAATATTTAGATAGGCATCATTGTAATATTTAGATATGGCAGAGTTAATGCTATTTCTATGCTCGAGTAAATGAGAAAGTAATGATACAAGCAGAGACCCTTCCACTCCTAAAGGATTAAATGAATTCCTACCTTTTCCAAATGATTTCAGCCCTGAATGCACTAAACTCCAACTCTAAAAATTATATGACCATATCTTGGCTTGGATTCCTCAGAAATAGGCCCTGAGATAATGAAGTAAAGTAGTTAATTGGAAGGTGAAGGCTAAACCAACCAAGAAGGGTGCAGAAAAATGAGACAGAAAAGAAACCAATATGAATGCGTTTCAAGCCAATAATGCTGAAAGCTACTGCAGTTAACATGATGGGGAAAAAATCTGCCAAGAGTTATGCCCCTGACGGGCAATGGGCCTGGGATATTTAGGCAGCAGAACCTGTCTAGTATCAGTTGAAGGTTGAATTTAAGCATTAATTCTTAGTGTTTCAAACTGCTGCATGGCTGAGAAAGTGACTTCACTATCAGAGAAAGTGTGTAGGAAAGAAATGAAGGAACTGGCATTTGGGAATGAGGTGTGTATGGACAGATTTCTGAAGGCTGTTGGGACATAGGTGCACATATTGACAATTACTTCCAAAAACTAACTATAATCATACAGTTGTAGTTTCTTTAAATTTATTCCAAATATTTTAGGAGATTTTTTTTTTAATTTATTAAATCATAGCTGCATACATTGATATGATTATGGGGCATCATACACTAGCTTCACAGACCATTTGACATGTTTTCATCACAATAGCTAACATAGCCTTCCTGGCATTTTCCCAGTTACTGTGCCAAGACATTTACATTCCACATTTACGAAGTTTCACATATACACCATGGAATATTATGCAGCCTTAAAGAAAGATGGAGACTTTACCTCTTTCATGTTTACATGGATGGAGCTGGAACATATTCTTCTTAGTAAAGTATCTCAAGAATGGAAGAAAAAGTACCCAATGTACTCAGCCCTACCATGAAACTAATTTTTGGCTTTCACATGAAAGCTATAACCCAGTTATAACCTAAGAATAGGGGAAAGGAGGAGAGGAAGGGGGGTTGGTGGGATTACACCTGCGGTGCATCTTACAAGGGTACATGTGAAACTTACTAAATGTAGAATATAAATGTCTTAACACAATAACTAAGAAAATGCCAGGAAGGCTATGTTAACCAGTGTGATGAAAATGTGTCAAACAGTCTATAAAACCAGTGTATGG